>MU673748.1:19614-41744 GCA_026770625.1 Nicotiana glauca | reverse complement strand
GCACCGCCCCGCCCCGCCCCACCTGCCATCCCTACAAACAAGAAGCTGGCCCTGAAACTTTCCGCCAATCGGATGCATGAGTTGTTTCCACACATTTCCACATAGAACCACAGAGCCAGGGGCTACTGACAAGTAGGTTGAGAAGAAAGAAAATATCTTTTTAAAAAGCTGCAAACAAGCTGCATAATTTTCTGTTTTTCCGAAGATAGGGCTGATAGGCTCCGATTAAGGGTCATTCGTGTATCATCTAAAGAGTGAAGAGGGCTTATAGAACAACTGAATATTGACAAGAATAGTTTTTATATTGTGGTTTTTTGGCGGTAAGGATGAATTAGACCTAACACAATTTCAAATAGGAAAACTTCAAAATACTCCAAAACCATTCAAGCTTTGAATAAAATCATGTGCAGTAAGGATATATACAGCACTCAACTATATGATTCTGGCCCACAAGATAATTCCATCAGCAGCAGCGGAATAGATCATGGCTTTTAAAATAGAATCTTGGTTCAAGCAAAATAGGAAGCAGTAGCTAATGACCAATAGGCCAACCTTCAAATGATGCTAAAAGAGGGTATACAATATTACCTTTGTGTTCCACTTTCGTAGTCTAATTGACTTCATTTTATTCTAGGCAGCAAGGATGGACAACTAAGGTATAAATAGGATCTGCACAATGCAAAAGGGAAGAATATAATTGCGGAGTGGATAAGTACTAGAGAGAGAATTAGACAAACATTAAAACTGTTTTGAAAGACATATCAAAACTATTGTTAGGGGGAAAAGGACAACTAGACTTCTAGAGAGCAAGTTCAGGGCGAAGTTCACAAAAGTCCCCTGTTAAGCCCCATGTTGCTCCGACTCTCCGAAAATGTCACCGGATACGTGTCGGATCCTCCGACACGAGTGCGGCAGCATTTTCGAGAATCCGCGCAACATAGGTTAAGCCCAACTATGCCAAGAAATGGTAACTGACCCCTACTTGTTGCAAATTATGCAGCATCTGCAACTGTTTAAGAACAGAGTAAGTGACAAAAGGTTGTAAATTGAGAATCATCTGGCAAAAGCTCAGTTCCTACAATAGATAGATGCGGACTACAATAACTTCGGTGTCACCAAATTTCTTCCTACGATTAGCTGGCAGCTGCAAGACACCATGCCCCAGTCAGAAGTAACTTAACGGTCCTCCTTTTTTTTTTTCTTGTTTTTTTAAATAATAGTGGTGTCCGGGTCACTTTACGCTCACCTCAACTAATTTCACGGGATACTTGTCACTTTCCACTAGCAATAAGTATCAGGTAACTTTGTCCATCAAAGCCTGGACAAAGGAGAAGAAATCACCTAATATTTTTTTGCCTCCGCTGGAATTTGAACACGAGACCTCATGGTTCTCACCCACTTCATTGACCACAAGGACACACCCTTGGGTGCTAATGGTTCCCTCATTTTCTTAAAACGCAGGTAGATCAAGTAGGCGACCCTCCGATTCTTAAGCTGAACTCTAACATATCAAGAAACACGATCCACAGATAGGTCGTTAACTGCTAAATATACCTCAAAGTACGGTGCCTTAAAGGCATAAAAATGAATTTGTCCCATGTGCAGAATCTGCATCACTTCTGCAAATGTCCTTCCATGCTCAAAAATCATGTGTCCAATATAATTAGAATCCATGTCTCAGCACAGAATGTAATCTTCAAAGATCGACTTACACCGGAAGAAATTCATTTCCTCGTGAAGCTTCGGGACAGGGAACCAGTGAAGCAGATAAAGGTTACAGCGAGTTTACTCATGAAATACGCTTGGGCATACATTACCTTAGTGTGAGTGGAAAATCATTGAGCTTGTACAAGAGTAATCAGATGCAGAATAATTCTCCAATTTTACTGTGTAAAGCTAGCTTGCCGGTGCCTGCATTAGATTGTGCAAGTAAGAAGGAGCGACAGATCATTCACTTCTAACAGGGTACAGAACTAGTGCTCAAGACTTCTGAATGAGTAGCAAATTACTGTAACTTCTAACACGGTTCCGTCATAGTGAATCAGAACTGTTTTCAAACCACAAAGAAAATGTATAAAGCCACTTGAAACTTTCTAAATATTTACCAGAGAAACGCTCCTCGCACTGACATCTAATAGTTATGCCAATGGAAAAAGGAAGATATATATCTGCAATGCCAAAGACAAGCCCGAAATGGAAAAAATAAAGTGGAAGTTTAACAGTCAATAGCTTCTAGCGTGTACAGGTTATTTTGCAGCAAAAGGCAGGCATAAAATTGATGATGCTCTTCAAATTAAACCAAATTACATAACTTTGAAATATGCAATTATTTTATCTTATAAACAGCTCAAATATACAAATACAAACAGGTCATCGCCCACAGATAGCTAAAATATACAATGCATCCCCGCTATTCTTGGCTAATCAAGGAAGCAAATCAAATTACAGGCAATTTCAGGATACAAACATTGACCAGAAAAAAAAGGGCATCTCATCATAAGCTGATGAAGATACCAGAACCGCTAAACTTTAGCCCAAATATTATGCCATAGAAACTGTCTTTAGAAGTCCATCAAGATACTCCTTGAGTTTAACTTTTGTTATCGCACCTTCCCTTTTACTATCTGGAACTTCCTTTCCATCTTTGAAGAGAATCAAAGTTGGCAATCCATAAACTTTGAACTCTTCTATGAGCTTGGGATTTGCATCATGATCTATCTTAACAACAGTGATCTTTTCTTTATACTCCTGACAGTTAAGAGAAAAGGAAATACAATGTTAGGAAAAAGCATTTACTTTAAATCAAGAACAGGAAAGACAAAAGTCTGCAATCGCTTAATGATTCTAGATCAACACGAGAAGTTACAATGTCATTATGCTAATGTATTTAAATGAAAAGAAGCCATCACTCATTGGATCTAGCATTAAAATTTCTCAATTCTTACATATGTCGCAGCTCTATTTTAAGCTACAGAGTTGTCCCATGGTGCTTTCTAGCTTGAAGGCTTTTGGACACTGCACTAGAGGCATCATAGCTTGGAATGTCTTTTTTCGTTTTCTTTAGCAAATTGATGAAGAGTTGCCAAAGATTGACTTAATCTTTGCTTTTCTTATTGGTAATGATCTAAAATGATACGAGTAATAGTGTGGAACGAAGCAAAACATATAAAACCAAGTTTCTTCTCTATAGGTACAGGGAAAAGGGCATGATCATAGTAGTTATTTCAGTAAAAATCTAACATTTCATTGAATTATACTACATGAGGTATCAAAGGAGAGGGTACAAAGCAAATGATTAATATATCTTGTAGTCAATGCCTAATATTAAAAATAAAAACCTTTAAAACCCGAATGGACAAAGTAGTCCAATATTGAGGCTAAAATTAATCCCCTTTTTTTTCCCTGCGGCAGAATGCTGAATTTGCTTAATATTTACCAATAGTACTTAATCCAATTCATCTCAGCACTTGACAAAAATACATGTGCAACTATCACAATTATACATGTGACCTTCTACTACTCATGAGATTCGTGGAGGATTTTCTGTGAAAAATGTTTTGTCCTGGGAGATAATTTTTTATATTCTGCATCCAAGGGTGTGGTCCAGTGTCTAATGAAGTACAAGGAGAACCAGCGAAGTAAAAAAAACAGTAGGTAATTTTTTCCCATTAGTATAAACCTTGGTGGACAAAGCTAACCGGTACGTATGCTAGTGGGAGGTAGCATATACACAATAGAATAGCCGAGGTACGTGCAAGCTGATCCAGACACCACCATCATCAGATATACACCCACCCACCCCCCAAATTAATGTGATGCACTTTCGTTTCTAGCCTGTCCGAAAAAAGTTATACCTTTCTATATTTAAAAACAATTTCACTTTATACTCTCCATTTATCCTTAGTACAAAAACAAGGGTGATATACAAAATTGCAACAACTATCGGGGTATCAAGCTGCTAAGTCATACTATGAAAATCTGGGAGAGGGTGGTGGAGCGGAAGGTGAAGAAGAGTGTATCTATCTTCGAGAACAAGTTCAGATTTATGTCAGGGCATTCGACTACGGAAACCATTCACCTTGTTAGAAGACTAACGGAGCAATATAGGGAGAGAAAGATGGACTTACATATGGTGTTCATCGACCTTGAAAAGGCTTATAATAAAGTCCCCAGGGAAGTGCTATGGAGATGTTTGGAGGCTAGAGGTGTACATATTGCATAATAAGGATATGTTTGATGGAGCTAAGACCCATGTGAGGACAGTGGGAGGGGAATCAGACCATTTCCCAGTTGAGATGGGGTTACATCAGGGGTCAGCTCTCAGCCTATTTTTATTTACATTGGCAATGGACGTGCTGATGCGCCACATTCAAGGGGAGGTATCGTGGTGCATGTTATTCGCAGATGACATTGTACTGATTGATGAGACACGAGCGTTGTCAACGAAATATTAGAGATTTGAAGGCAGACCATAGAGTCTAAAGATTTCAAGTTAAGCAGGACCAAGACAGAATACTTGGAGAGCAAGTTTAGTGGTGCGGTTCAGGAAGCGGACGGGGATATGAGGCTGGATTCACAAGTTATTCCTAGGAGAGAAAGTTTCAAGTACCTTGATTCAGTTATACAGAGGAATGGGGAGGTTGACGAGGATGTCACACATTGTATCGGGGCGGGTTAGATAAAATGGAGGTTGGCTTCCGGTGTTTCGCGTGATAAGAATGTGCCATCTAAACTTAAAGGTAAGTTCTACAGAACGGTGGTCAAACCAACTATGTTGTATAGGGCTGAGCGTTGGCCAGTCAAGAACTTCCATATCCAGAAAATGAAGGAGGCAGAAATGAGGATGTTTAGATAGATGAGCGAGCACACCAAGTTAAATAAGATTAGGAATGAAGTTATTCGAACCAAGGTGGAAGTGGCCTCGGTGGAGGACAAGATGCGAGAAGCGAGACTTAGATGGTTCGGATATGAGAAGGGGAGAGACATTGATGCCTAAGTAAGGAGGTGTGAGAGGTTGGTCTTGGAAGGCCTAAGGAGAGGTAGGTTTAGGCCGAAGAAGTATTGGGGAGAGATGATGAGGCAAGACATGGCGATGCTCCGGCTCATCAAGGACATGATCCTTGAAAGGAAGGTGCAGAGGTCAAGAATTAGGGTAGAAGGTTAGGTAGCTGAGCGTCTTCTTCGTTCATACCAGTAGTTTTAGTGCTTTATTTAGTGCTAATCTTGCATTTCTGGTTCTCAGATTTCTGTTTTTACCTGTTGGTTCTTGCGCATTGGTTTTCGGATTGCTTTGTTGGTATTGCTGCTTATTGTTATTCTCTGCTTTTTACCTTTCTTGAGCCTTTTTTTCCTCTTTACCTTTTGTATCTTTTTTTAGCCGGGGTCTACCGGAAACATCCTCATTATTTTATCTAGGTAGGGGTAAGGACTAAATACATATTATCCTCTCCAAACCCCACATGTGAAATTTACTAGGTTTATTATTGTCGTTGTTGTACTCTCCATTTATCCTTTAGAACAACGACCCAGTAAAATCTCACTAGTGGGGTATGAGGAGGGTAATGTGTCCGCATACCTTAACCCTACCTCAAGGGAATAGAGAGATTGTTTTCGAAAAACCCTCGGCTCAAGAAAACAAAAAGAAACAATATATCAATACCGCCAACAGATACCATAGGAATAATAAAAGTATCATAACGATCAGAAAATAGATGAAAATCAAAAGCTCTCCATTTATCCTTAATGACCATATAAATATCTGACTTATTTTAGATCAAAAGTTTCAAAAGTTCTTTTTCTTTCTTAAACTCTATGCTTAGTCAAGGTGCATCACATAAATTGGGACATAGGGAGCACTTAATAAGTTTCCATATATCGCCTTGAACAAAACATTTCAATAACTCAAGTTAAGAAAACATCACAAATGATTTTTGAGACAAAAAAAAAATACTTTCCATCGTACCAATAACACGTTTATCAGTTTAACATACTCAGTGAAATGACAAGGGGGAAATTGAAGCTTTAATGCAATATAATTCCAACTACATAAATAAAGAGGTAAAAACGAATAAGAACAACCTCAGCAACGGATTCCATAGCAGGACCAATCAAGCGGCAGGGCCCACACCAAGTGGCAACGAACTCCACAAGGACAGGACGATCAGACTTCAAAACGACGTCGGAGAACTCATCCTCCTTAATCTCCCTTAAGCCACCACACCTTATCCTCAATGTCGTCGAAGAAGAAGAAGAAGAAGTTCTAAAGCCTGGCTTCCCTCGAGTTCCGTTAGAAAAAGAGAGCTTTTTGCAAGCCAAAGAAGAAGAAGGGAAAGAGCGTGTTGTATTAACCGATGATATAAGCGTACAGCGAACCGGAGATAATGGCAAAGGATAAGGAACCCTTGAAGTTGAGGTGGTGGAAGCCATTGCTGCCATCGCTAAATGCTTTAACCGTTCCCCAATGGAAACTTCAGTTATCGCTAAAAGAGTAAAGAAGGTTCGGTCCACAACTTCGTTAGCGAGGCAGAATTAGATGCTCTGCGCACCAAGAATGTACAAAACAGTCTCCAATGGTACACCGACACGTACATAGATTAAATTGGTGGTAGCATGTTACGTATTATAATAATGATTTATTCGGAGAAATTCAAAAATAGCCAGATAAAATAGCCAAGTTTCAAAAGTCATCGAAATTTAGCCGCTTTAAATCTGAGCGAAAACACTGTTCAAAATCCAGAAAAGACGCCAGCAAATTTTACGGAAGTTCCAGCATAAGTATGCTTGAACTCCAGTAAATTTTACGGGAGTTCCAAGATAACTATGCTGGAACTCCCGCAAATTTTACGGGAGTTCAAGCATAATTATGCTGGAACTCCAGTAAATTTTACGGGAGTTCCAGCAAGTATAATTGTCCAGTATAATATACTGGAGTTTGGAGCACTGGTGCTCCAGTCTCCCGCAAATTTTACAGGAGTTAGCAAAGTATACCGGTCCAGCATAATATGCTGGAGTTCGTACACAAATGCACCAGAACTCCCGTATATTATACTGCACCGGTCCCTGTTGCAGCAAAATAGTGGCTATTTTTCATTGACTTGGTAAACGCTGGCTATTTTTCATTGATCAATGTGAAAACTGGCTATACCATGATATTTTAACGATTTATTTTCAAGTAAACTATCTAATTGTCGATTTAAAATCACAAATTGACTTTTTAAAATTTTTGGAAAATATTTTTCATATGCTAGAAATTACATAAAAGTAAAATACATTGTATTTTTCATAATTAATAAAGTTAACAATTTTTTTTTGATAACATAAATTATTTAATTTTTAAAAATATTATATTATTATGAGAATTGGGAAAGAGCGATTATGTTGTAATGTACATCAAGAAAAGTACATTATCGGCAAATTAAGGAATTATTATTATCATAATTCGAGCAAATTAAGGAATTATTATTATCATAATTCGATTTACCATGATCAACTTTTGACAATCTTTTTAAGAATTTAAGCTAAAAATTACCCAAATAGTTAACGATACACAAGTTTTTTTTTAAAAAAACATCTTAACCGCAAATGACATTAAAGTGCAACTTTATACATTCTAAAACAATAAATACATGACGTGGCGGGAATTTATTGGATACATGGGGGCAAGTGGTGTACTGCGTTCTAAAGTGGAGATAGCTCAGCTTTGGTTTTGGGTGGCTAGAATGTGCATACGTGGATCCTCAAGGTGACATGATGAACAGAAGCCTCCTATGTACCATTTTATGTGATCTTTATCTTTGAGAAGTTATATTATCTTCTTTTTTTTGCTAATAAGTTATTTTTTTGTCAACCAACGAAATGACTTTATATTAAAAAATATGTTACATTACAAGGATTGTTCCCTGGATTACAAAAAGAACATATAGGGAAGTTGCTTTGCTAAGGTCTATCATGTTCTACAATAATATATTCAATAGATGGATTATCTAAACAAAAAGTAAGAGAAACATTATGGGCCGAAGTACAGGTTTTTCTTAACTGCAGTGCCTTGTTGGTCCGCACTCAATTCTTTTTCCAAAAAGGTTGGCGGCTCCAGTAATAGATGCATAGTTGCTCCTTAGTCCATAGATGCTCCACGTTTTACTAAGCATATCAGCTACACTGTTCTGCTTACTGTATGTATGCATGATGTGCGGGCTATCTAGCTGTCGCAGCAAGTATCTGCATTCAGACAACAGTAATGAGTGGTGCATGTTATCATTTTTTATAAAAATTACCGCAATTGAGTCGACATTGATTTTCAGTGGTAATAGTTTATGTTGTCATGCAATGTGTAAGCCTATAGTAAGGCGCAGAGTTCCATTGTAGTAGGATCGTATGTGGGTCTCCTTCCAGTAAATCCAAGGATCCAATTGCTTGTGGAGTTTCTAAATATCCCTCTGATCTCATATCCAAGAGATGTTGCATCGGAGGAGCTGTCTGTATTTAGTTTAAATGTGCCGGAAGTAGGTGGTTCCCATTTGATGTAGAGATTCCTTATTTGAGTACGTGAATTTTGTTGTTGGATGAGATAGTGATATTCATTGACAGGAGATACTATTTGTTGAAGTGAGTGTTGTACGTCAATATGTTAGAAAAAATTTCCTGTTGTAGTTGTTCAAGATGTGTCAGAGAGTGAAAGGGATAAGTATTTGGGTTGAAGTGTGTGTTGTTACTGGTATAGTAGAATTGATGAGTGTGTGAATCATGGATCGGAGAGTCGTCGTTATTGTCAAATATGTTGAAATCATTTGTGGTTCTTAGAGTATACCATATAGATATGGCGTGTTTGCGGTTAAATAATATATGAGCAATGGTTTCGTTGTGTTGTTGGCAAATAGGACATATTGGTGATGTCGTAATATTGAGTCTATATAAATATCCAGTTGTTGATAGGCGATTGTGTCCAATTAACCATAAGAAATATTTAATTTTTGGTGGTAATATTAAAGCCCATATTCATTTAAAGTTGGCAGCTTCTTGGTTTGGTTGTAAACTATGATACATGAATTTAACAGTAAACTTTTCATTAGGAGTTAACCCCAGATAATTTTATTATAGGTTTGTGGATTGTGGAGGGGTTGTACATAAATGTTATGTAACTTGTTTTCTATATTTAGTGGAGGGGTTGTACATAAATGTTATATTATCTTTTCAATTAGGCGGAATGACTTCGTGACCACTTAAACTTGTAGGACTTTTGAAAGCTGGTATATAAATTTTGGACTTTTTCACTTGAACACTCAAATATTTATATTTGATAACTAATAAACATATTTGACCGTTGATCATGCACATGTGACAGTAATAGAAGTGATATGGACAAGGTGTGTGCAAATCACCTAAACTAAGCGCGTCACTACAATAATTTTGATTAAAAAAAATCTAAAATCCAAGAAAGAAACCCCACCCCCTCTTCTTTCTCCCCCACTCCAATTTTTTCCCGCTTCTTCATCTGTTTGTTCCAAAACCAGGCAGCAGTGGTGTAAAACAAAGAAAAACAATAAATTTTATCAAAATTTTTCTATCAATCTTTTGTCTCACATTAATTCCCTCTCTCCTTTCTGTATTCATCTCAAACTGGAAGACAGATAGAGAAAAGAGAAAGACCATAAAAAAATTGACAAATTTCGGGTGAAAATTTCTAATTATGGAGTCCGACTTCTTCTCTTTTTTGGATTTCATCATTCGTGTTCTTCTTTGACATAGCTTCGTCGACTCTTTTTTGTCTCGATGGAATTTTAGAAGGTGGCTTATCGATTCTTGACTTGTAACTAGGGTATGAATTTTATGAATTTTGTTAGAAGTGAAAAATAGTGGATTTATGGAAGTTCATGGCTCATTGAGACAGTCAGGTGATGACCGTCTTTTTGGTCGGTTTATTGATTAAAAGAGGGGGGATCCCGATCAGTAGGGGTATGTTTTCGTGCCCTTAACGTATAACAATTTCATTGGTCATTTGCTGACTGGATGAACGCGTTTGTGTATGTGTAATACACGCGCATAGGCTATGTGTTTATTAGTTAAGGGAATCATGAATTCGAGTGTTCAAATAGAAGAATTCAAAGTTCGTGATCGACTTTCAAAAGCCCTGCAAATTTAAGTGACGTCATTAAGCCTTTCAATTATAACTTGTCAACTTTTGTCGATTTCTGATTATAGAAGTTTGTTTGCAAAAAAAAAACAAAAACCAGAAATTATAATAGATTGTAAATCGTAGTGCTCTTCTTAATTTAAGCTTTTTGTTATGTAAATTAGCTTCAAAAATGACTTGAGAATTAATGTATGAATTTGTAAAAGAAATAAAATAAAATTGTTTTCGTATTTTGAACTTATATTTTAGAAAATGTCGCTTAAAATCATAAAAATAACAAATAAATTAAAAAGACATGAAGAGGTTCAAAATGCTGTGTCTTTTTGTAAAATATTTACAAGATGGCAAGAATATTGAGAGAAAAAATAGAGGCTTTTTTCCCCTTTCTTCAGATATACATTTAGTAGGGCTAAAATACCTTATAGGTGAATAATTTAATAGATCCATATAACATGAATGGTTCAAGAATAAGACAAAAAAAAGTACTAAATGGATATTATTCAATATATATGGAACACTTGCACTGAATATTTATTCATAAATAACGTGTCTGGTTAAAATTGAACTACAGAAATACATATATTTATCGATGCACACTGATTCTCATTAAAAGAAATCTTATTAAACTAGCTAATCAGTGGGTTCAAACGTTGGTTAAGCAAAATAACATATTTTGTATTTTACGATTCATGATAAAGCATCACTTAATATCTCTAAAACAATGCACCCTAATTTTTGTATTCCAACTTCTCAATTGTTGAGGCTGATAATGAATTATTAAACAAATCTGCCGAGACATCATTTGATTAACTATATTGAACATCTTTCACAAATCTTTTGAAGCACACAATGTTTTACCAGGAAAATAAATTATTCGCTTTAACAGTTACTTTGATTTTGATTGAAAAAGACGGTAAAAGATAAATAAATTATAAATAATGCAAAACCCTTTATCAGCTGGGATGATCCATACGAACAAGACAAGGGTAGAGATCCAAATGAAATATAGGAATGAGCTTTTTGTATTAGCTAATGTTCTTTTTCCTAAAAATGATACACACACAAAGAGTGTGTGTGAGAGAGTGTTTTATTGTGATAGATATCCTCTCTGACTTCACTAAGAAGCTATTCATATAGATAAAAAAATACATGTTTCGTGATTAGACCCTTCGATAGTGGAAAAAAGACTATTGGAAAGGCGTCTATGGTTCAGCACAAAGCTCGATGATGGCGATGTCGGAGGATTGTTGAGAATGCACTCCGAATAGCACCGGGATCAAGGCCGGAAGAAAAAAATATGTTGGATCCGGAGTCATTGCGCAACCGATCAATGGCGTCCTCATCTATCTCGAGACATCAACGTAGCCTTGAGATACTGATGACCATGATCTTGAAGCCCCCAATCGGGGTCACCAACCATGATATAATGAGTGCCGAACTTCTTCTGGGTCCAGACTTTCTCGTGTCACATCCCTGTTGATCCACCATGTCCGAATTTTAACATCTTTATAAACCCCTCTTTGTCCCACCTCTTCACTTTCTCTTCGATTAGTTTTTATTCCAAAATGCCCTCTTTGCTACCCTCACTTCCTCGTCCTCCTTCTTTATCTTTCCTAAAGCTTTATCTTTGTCTTCAGCTAGCTTCCTTCATCTACCATCTGATCTAGAAAGTTCTAAACCCTTCCCCTTCTACTGTAAATCTACCAAGGATGGTAACCGTGGAAGAGGTTTATGCGGCAGAAAATCGAGAGAACTTGCTGCGAAGCTGCCCCTCATCTTTAGGGAAGAAACAAAACTGCCCGCCAAGCTACTCCCTATTTCAATGTTGGAGATAATCCCAAAGAATTACGACTTTACCCAGGATTGCTCCACTAGGCCGATCCTAAAATTCGAGACAAGATTGTGGAGTATATCATTACTATATTCTACCAAGGGTTACAGAAGAATTCTTCTAGAAAGATATTGGGGTCCAAAATCGGGCTCCAGCTTCATACTACCAGCCGACACGACTCTATATTTTTCTCTATGTACCTGTTCACTCTAGGATTTTACCTGTCGATTAATCCGACAATATTGGATTTTTGTCTTCGATACAGGGTATTTTAGTATAAGTTGGCCCCATAATTTGGAGGATATTCGGTTGCTTTAGATATTTTTGTGCGAAGACAAATATTCCCCTAAATCTTGAGCATCTCATAAGCCTCTATAAACCCATGATCTTCAAATGAGGCATTTTAATGTTGTTCGACCGTGGAGGCAATAACATTCTTATCAACATGAATGAAGACAACGGTCGGGATTGGATAAACCAGTTCGTTGTAATCCCCACTGTTGACATCATCCCGGAGACAGACAAACCATTTTTGTTGTCCTGATACTATTCCCGTAAGTGTTCTACTCCCTTCCTCCAATTATTGCTTTATTCATTTTTTGTGTGCTCATTTCTTTTTTTTTTTTCGATCTCACAACCTATTATTGGGCCCCCGAAAGTTATCTAGATCTACTTGCTTGGATACCGGATATTCAAGATCTTACTGGAACAGCCCGAAATACCCAACTCAAACTTGGAAGTTTGTGGCCAAAATCACTGGTAAAAGTCAAAGCATCATGGTAAGTGTTAGGACCTGACTCTTTGTCATCCGGCGTGGCACAGTTGTGGCAAGGATTGGGGCGTGATGGCCTTGTCATTGGCTTATGTACGGGCAAAACGATCATGCGGGTGATGGACAAGACATTGTCATTGAGGGCTGTTGTGGGAAAGTATTGGCCAAGATCTTGGGACAGGCAAGACACGCTTGGCAAAGGCTTGACAAGGCAGTATGGGAAGTGTTGGGGCAGCATGGCATGGCATGCGCGCCAAAGTCAGTGACATGGGCACTTCGGGTTGTGGTAGCAACAAATGTTGGCTAAGCTAAAATGCAGATGTGCGGAATGATGGCAAAGACTTTCAATATCTAAGTCAAGGCTATGTGAAGAAAAATACAAATAATGGCATGAGGGAAACAATGGTTGACATGGCCAAGGCAAAAACTCGGCCAAGGCAGAAACTCGGCCAAGGCAGTGTGCGAGTGACAGTGGCATCGGGCATGTGCGGTAAAATCATAGCACCAGGTTACGAGAAAGAAATTGGTGCGGAGCAATGTCAAGATGAGCTAAGGCTTGGCACAAAGCAAGCTTTGGGCGAGAAACATAACTGACTAAGTTAAATGCACATGCCAAAGCAGTTTGGCGATTACCTTGTCATAACCTCTTGTAACCATGACTAATTTATGCTTGTATTCAATATAATTTTGTAAATACCACGGCCTAAGTAGTTGGGTATGTCAACTACAAGTTAGAAACAGATTTAGCCTTAGCTTGACGAGTGGAAAAAGCTTTAGACAATAAGTGTCATTGTGCTGTCAAGTCCTAAGGGCTGCCTATATGTTATAAATAGGGCATTTGGACTTATTCAGATTAATGTGGTGAATTTCATGTGAAACTCTAAGTGAGAAACAAGAGTGAAACATGAGGGTTTCAAAGTGTTTCAAAAGGGACTAAGGCTAGGCTTGGGCAGGTCTTAGTGTTGGCTAAGAACGACTTGTGTTCTTTGTCAAAAGTGGGCTGTGAACGACTTGTGTTCATAGAAAAGTGAGTATATTTTTGAGATTAATGCAAAGATTAGTATTTTCCCGTATTTCCTTGTGTTCTTATTGAATTGCTGCCAAAAATTTGTTAAGGCCAAACTTGCTGAAATTTGGGTAAGTGTTTAAGGAAGGCTAAGTTAAGTGCGCAACTTGACTGTCGTGTGGGTGTGACTTTGGGCTGACCAAAAATGCCCTTGTGACAATTGGTATCAGATCCAGGTTCGTGGTAGTGGCAAGACGATCGGTGGCAGATTTCGTGGTGCTATTTGAGAACATGGTTGTGGCACAATTGCTGAAATGCGTCAAAGGATGGAGCAGTTAGAAGCACTGGTTGGGCAGGCTCTTGAAGTAGATGGTGATTTTTCTATTCTTGCGAGAATGGCATGTTTGGAGGCAGATTATGGGGCGAGGCATGAAATTACGCTGGCAGAAATGGCCTTGGTACACAAATAAAAGGAAGAACTACGCGAGGAAGTGGTTCAACTTCGAAGGGCATTACAAACTACTGCACCTAGAAGTGATGAACGCACAAAGTTGAGGATTCTGGAGCCAAAGACATATGGGGGTGCAAGAAGTGCCAAAGAACTGGAAATTTTCTTGTGGGATATGGAGCAGTATTTCCAGGCTGCTCGTGTACAGGATGATGAAAAGGTGACGATCACACTAATGTATTTGACTGATGATGCAAAAGTGTGGTTGCGTACACGAGTGGTAGAAGTGGAAAGTGTTGGACTACCTAATTGAAACTTGGGAGATGCTGAAGAAGGAATTAAAATCTCAATCCCTTCCAACTAATTCGTCATGGGTTGCATGAGACGGACTGCGTCGCTTGAAACAAAGTAGCACGGTGAGGGAGTATGTCAAGGAATTTTTGTCATTGATGCTGAATGTAAGTAATATGGCAGAGGAAGACAAGATCCATTACTTCATGAATGGATTAAAGGGTTGGGCGCAATTGGAGTTTAGAAGGAAGAATGTTCAAAGCCTCTCTACTGCCATTGCAGCGGCAGATGTGTTGGCTGAATTAAACATAGATGATGACCCTGCTGAAACTTCGCATTCAAAAGTTGACGGGAAGAAAGACAAAGCGAGGGAATGGAAGAAAAGTGGGAAAGGCCAACCTGCCGAATGTGAGGGTTTTGCCAAGAATGTGAGACAAGATATTCATAACAGCAAAGAAATGAGTGGCAAGTTCAAAGGCTGCTTTAATTGTGGTTGACCGCACTTGAAGAAGGATTTTCCGGTATAGGCTAGGGTGAATGCTATGCTGGCTGTAGAAAAACATGAACAAGTGGCGGAGGCAAATGCTATTGTGGCAGATGTGAATGGAGCAACAGGGGCGTTGTTTGTCAACAACCCCTTGGGGCTGATTAATTGAGTTGGCTATACGAGGACGTCGATTTCAAAGAGTGCGGGTGATTTGTTAGGACATGAATCTTTGTCATCGGGCGTGGCACGACTGTGGCAAGGATTGGGGCGTGATGGCTTTATTATTGGCCTATGTGCGGGCAAAACGATCATGCGGGCGATGGACAAAACATTGTCATTGAGGGCTATTGTGGGAAAGTATTGGCCAAGGTCTTGGGACAGGTAAGACAGGCTTGGCAAAGGCTTGACAAGGCAATATGGGTAGTGTTGGGGCAATATGGCATGTCATACATGCCAAAGTCAGTTGCACGGGCACTTCAGGTTATGGCAGCAACAAATGTGGGCTATACTAAAATCTGGATGTGCGGAATGATGGAAAAGGCTTTCAATAGCTAAGGCAAGGTTATGTGAAGGAAAATACAAACAATGGCATGAGGGAAATAAAGGTTGACATGGGCAAGGCAGAAACTCAGCCAAGGCAGTGTACGGGCGGCAGTGGTGTCGGGCGTGTGTGGCAAAATCATGGCAGCAGGTTGCGGGAAAGACATTAGTGTGGAGCAATGTCAAGATGAGCTAAGGCCTTGCACAAAGCAATCCTTGGGCGTGAAGCATAGCTAACCAAGTCAAATGCATATGCAAAGAACATGCCAAAGCAGTTTGGCGATTACCTTATCATAACCTCTTGTAACCATGACTGATTTATGTTTGTATTCATTATAATTTCGTTCATATCATGGCCTAAGTATTAGGGGATGCCAACTACAAGTTAGGAATAGATTTAGCCTTAGCCCAATAAGTGACAAAAGCTTTTGGACTAAGGCTAAGGGTTGTGCTGTCAAGTCCTAAGGGTTGCCTATATGTTATAAATAGGGCTTTTGGAATTAGTCATATTAATATTGTGAATTTCGTGTGAAACTCTAAGTGGGAAACAAGAGTGAAACATAAGGGTTTCAAAGTGTTTCAAAATGAACTAAAGCTAGGCTTGGGCAGGTCTTAGTGTTGGCTAAGAACGACTTGTGTTCTTTGTCAAAAGTAGGCTGTAAACGAGTACTGTTCTTCGTCAAAAGTGAGGGGTCCTTTGTATATTTTTGAGATTAATGCAAAAGTTGGGATTTTCTCGTATTTGCTTGTGTTCTTATTGAATTGCTGCCAAATATTCGTTAAGGCCAAACTTGCTTAAATTTGGCTAAGTGTTTAAGGAAGGCTGAGTCAAGTGCGCAACTTGACTGCCACGCGGGTATGACTTTGGGCTGACCAAAAATGCCTCCATGATAGTAAGTATCTTTTAATTCCATACTTTTCTCCTTTGTCGTGAATTTGGACTCTAACTTCCCTTTATCTTTCTGCATGGCTTCTAACCAAAAAGGTCCCTCACGACGTGTTGAATTCCCGTACACTTGAGGATATGGTCGAGGGGATCAAAAAGAGGTCTTGCTTCTCTACTGATAGCTCCATGGACCCTTCAAATAAGCAAAAGAAGAAGCAGGGGAAGCACCCTGACCCTGCTAAGGAGGGCGATGAAGTGTTGGTCGGGGGTTGACGACCTAGGAGGTTCATTCTTGCCTCGTACATGAGGGGGATAACGACTTGATCGATGTGGCCAAGAGTGACGAAGTAGCTCTAGTTATTACTGCTATGATCTCGGCTTTGGAGGCTCGTCCCGTAGGAGGAGAGATCCTCGTCCCTATTGAACCTTTAACTACAAACTGAGATCAAATTGCTTCCATGTCAAGGCCCAAAATTTTGAGCAACCGGCATACTCGGTCCCTTAATACTCTCCCTCCAGCTTGATCATATATACACAGAGCGTGAAGGGTCTTTATATGATCATAGAATGGAATCGGTCATCCTCCAAACCCTTGAGAAAATGAGTCCTCTTCCATCGCCAGTTCAACAAGACGTCCAGGTTGCTAGCCCTATAGGTTTTATGATTAAGAACAGTTGAATAAGACGCTAGTTGAATATCTCTTGAATGAGTCAATGCACGCTGCCTGAATATAACATATTATTTCTCTTTAATACATTCGCACTTTTACTCCTTTCTTAACTCATTCTTTTCATAAATTCACATGGCTTCTTCTCCAATCCGCTGAAACTACTAGGTCAAGAAGGTGGGATGTCTTAAGGAGTTAGTGTTGATACCCAGCTTTTTAATGTACAAAATACCTTTGAAATAGCATAGTTATGCATATATAAGTATGTCCAAGAGTTTTTCTATTTTTCCTTAATTTTTAAAGATTTTTAAATTAAATAATTTCCTTATTTTTATCAATAAAAACTCAATAATTATTCCCAAAATTGTCATTTTGGCAAATCACTTATTGGATTCTCATATTTATACTAAAATATAACTAATATAATTTTTTCATATTTTTACAAATTTATTTAGTATTTTTAAGGCTAAATTGCATATAATTGCAATATTAGCCTATTTTAAGATTTAATTGCCTTTATAATTACAAAAAATTATTCCAATATTTTTAATTTAAAATTTATATATTATTAATTAATTTAGTACCTTTAATTTATTTTCAAAATTTAATTTGCTATTTTTATAAAACAAAAGGGAAAAACAACTATTTAATTTAAATCTCAATTCCCCAGCCCAATTTTAATTTAAACCCGCCCCTGACCCAATTAAATCCTACTCGACCCAGACCCCCTCTCATCTTGGTCGTTGATCTCTGAGATCAACGGCCCCTATTCATCCTTACCTTTTTTAATTCACAAACCCCCCAACCCTAATCATTTTTCACTTACCAGCCGCCTCTGAACCCTCCAGTCTCTCAAACCCTCTCGAAGGTTCTCAAACCCTAACCACCACTTCCGCCCTGAAAGCCATCGGAATCCATGGCTTCCAAGGCTATGGAGGCCCTATACTCACCTCATATGGCTCCTGCATGCCTGGTCCTTGAAGTTTCAAGGCCTGAACATGACATAGTTGGTCCAGGTTTTGTCCGATTCAAGATTCCATGGCCATCTCCAGCCTTGCTCCGGCGTACCATGGTTGCTCGAGCCTAATTTGGACCTCTCCGTCTTAGATCGGTGACCTTTCAAATCCTTTCTCACTTCTAGGGTTCTTCTGAAAACCTAACCCTTCGAGGTTTCTTCGATTCCTTTAGATCTGTCGTGTATCTATGCTTTCCCTAAGTTCTCAAATGATTTTTATGGCTTTTCTTGCAAAAATTACTTTCAATATCTTTCTTTTCCAATCTAGGGTTTTTCTGAAAGTGTTTAAGTATTTTTATGACTTTCTTTGTCTTTCGTGTGTATTTGCTATTGTGTTCTTGTATTTTTCTTCTACCATGTTCTTGTATGCTTTCCCTGCTGTGTTTTCCTATACTATGTTCTCGTATGTTTTTCTACTATATTTCTTTTCTCCTGTGTTCTTGTGTTTCTCCTACTGTATTTTTCATTACTAAGTTCTTAAGTTTCCTTATTAAGTTCCTTCTACTGAGCTCTGTTTAAAGTTTCTTCTAAAGCTTCTTAGCATGCTTTTTCTACTATTTTTATCAGTCTTTTCTCATTATGCTTCGAATTAGTTTCTTTCACTCTGTTTGATTTGAACCCTTCTATTATGTTTGCAAGTTACTTTTCTATCATGTTTCTCATGAGTTATGTTGCTGAAAGAAGCACGTCAGAAGGTTCAGTTCTTTTTTGAAACCTCTAAACATGTTTCAATTCAATTGATTGCACTCTCATCTTTGCTTTGTGATTTGTCTGAACTAGGGTTTTATTTCAAAACCCCTAATTCTTTCAGACCAACTTCGAATCTATGAACTAAGTTTGGACATCCTTGTTTTCATACAATGCTGATTTTTACTAAAATCTTCTACAATAGATTTTCTATTGATTTTTCAATGACACTACAGTCTCCTTTCATGCTTAATATGTTCGTATGCTCCTTATATATGATACACTTCCCTCTAAAGTGCCCTTCAAATTTTTGATCAGTTCATATTCTCCTCTGAATATGGTTTAATTGATTTCTTTCCATTGTTTGCTGATTCTCTCTGTGACTCGACGTAAGTTAAGACCCTTCTCAGCTTTTGCGACTTAGTTCATTTATAGGTCAGTAATTACAAGATCATTGGCTTTGATTTACTAGTTGTTAATTGATTTTTTTTCCTTATTGTACAACCTTGTGCTTCAAAATCCTGTCCTTAAATAACCTTTTATGTATTTGCCTCTACTTACATGCTGCGCAAAAAGTGCTTATTCAATTTCTTTCCTTAAATTGTTTTTACCCATTTGAATCTAAATCCCTTAATTAAGGAAAGTCTTGTGTAATTGATTGACAATCAGTTCCTTAACTATTTTTTTTTACCTTATTTCTGCCTGGTTTTTTACTATAAAGGCACGACTCTTTAACAAACAAAGACACGATTGACAATCCTACACTTCACAATTCACAATCTCTTCTGAACTCATACTTACTCATAATAGTGTTCTCTCTTTGCTTGCACAGTGGCCTATTTACAAGATTTACTGCTTTTTCTTTATTTGTTTCTTTGAAACTGGTATGTCCTAATTTAAGCTTCAACATCATCACAATGTATTTATTTATAGATTTTTTTGTACCTACGTCTACTTTACTGCTTCTGCAGATATAAATATTTAAACTAGCATGTCGATTTCCTTCTGTTTGTTTGTTATGAACCCCCATTCCCCTGTTACCCCTATGTGTTTTGAGTTATGACTTGAGGCATGGCAATGTAAGTTGTTGTCCATGAATTAAGTTTGATCCATAGGGGTCTTAACCTCTAAACAATACGTGCTAACATACCTAAGGGTGTACCAGCATCTCCTATTGCTGAGTATGCCCACCAGCCTGCTTTTTGCCTCTTGCAACTCCCCATTCCCCTATACTCTTATGTGTTCTGATTTAAACTGTTTCCATTTTCCCTTTCCCCTTTCATAATCTACTTCTGCACTTGCACTCTCTCTTAGTCCCTAAGTTCTGCCCCCCGCTTGTGAGCCTTGCCTTGGGATCTTGAGTTTCCTCTGAACTTGGACACCTGAGGGCTGACCCTTTCACACTGCACTATGTCTTAATCGGGTGATATATATAGGTGTAAGTACTGCCCGGAGTTTATGTGAGGCTCTTAGGGAACTTTGACACATCCCAAATGGGAGAAAGGCTTTGAAATCTGATCTCTTGGAGTTGGTTTACTTCATATTTCAGATAGGAAGTCTGAATCAGGCTCTCCTTGGTTGTACTTTTAATTTCTGATGTATTTTTTTTCCTTAGTTTACTTCTTTTCGAGGCTGTAATAAATTTGTAATAAAACTATTGAGGATGGCTAGCGAAAAGGGAGGGGTACCCATGTATGCAAAGGGGTAAATATCCTCCCTATAAGATTTTCTAAATTTTTGCATTTTCACATGTAGATACCATGCCTATAAGAATCTCGCCTTCTCACATAGATGCCATGTCTATAGGAATCCTGCATTCTCACACATAGATGCCATATCTATAAGAATCTTGCATTCTCACATATAGATGCCATGTCTACAATTACTCGAAATCTGGATTCTTCATATGCATATAGAAAATATGCCTATAGGTCTTTCTGAAGCTTGCATATCCACTTTTATTAGGCAAACATGTTTATAGGGCTTAAGATAACCAACTGCAATTTGATATCATGTCCATATAAAATACAGCACCTAGATATCATGCTTATAGGATTTATGCATTTCTCTATGTCTATAAAAGTGTTCTAAAGTCAACAAACATATAGAAAGAATGCCTATATGAGCTTTAATCAAATCTAAATCGCCTCACTCGTTTATAAGTCTAAAATCAACAATAATAATGCCTTACCATTTGCAGAACTTATGATCTTCTTTGCTAAAACTCGCCCTTCTTTAATAACTGACAACTTTTCTCAAACCAGTATGTGATCAGCTCATATCCTTATTTTTAAAATCTGTAGATATCATGCCTATAGGGTTTTTCGTTCAACACTTAGGCAAGCCATAGGGTAAACTTATAAATGGAATCAGATTTTTATCAGCTACAACCGGTAGGTAGGCCTGATTCCGGCTTCTTATCTAACCTATGTAATAAATCAGTCTGCCTCAACCATTTAAGTTTTAATCAGACCCTAAACTAACAATGTAAGTCATGCTACATTATGTGCTTTCTTTGGTTTAAAGGAGGACTATTTGAGCCCTTTTATTGTTTATATGCCTCCCCAAACTTGCTAAATCTGTTTTGTTTGTCACCTTAGTATTTTACCTTTTGAAACCATAAATAAGCCCAATATCTCCTGATAAGTTAGGATTTTAACATGATTCTACCCCTACTTGCTATTGCTTTTGTTATGAATTGCCACAAAATAGTCCCAAAATGCTTACAAGTTGTAAGGCCCCGGAAATTTTCGCCAAGTAATTTAGGATTTCATGGTGTCATGTAGGCTTATTATAATATTTTTATGTGCTATTAAAATGGAGTAAATCCATTGGATTTTGTAAATATGTGTACAAGTCTTATGGTAAGTAATTTGGGGTCCAAGGAAAGACCTAAGTCTAAGAAAAATTGGAAAAGTCCATAATAGGCTAAAATTTCCAATGATCTTGCACAAGTCCCCATTTTGAACAATCACATCTAAATATGTATAATTTTTTATGTGATGAATAACCTATCAAATAAAAGTTCTTTGAGTCTAGTTTCCAACGCTTCAAACTGTTCGTCATTTGGACATTCCTAGGCAAAGTTATGATCAAATTGCCAAGGACTGAAAAATGCTATCCTGTGTCAAATCTGCGACCGCATTCCTGTCGCATTGTTGACTTTGCGGTCGCATTTCTATAGCAGACTGGGCCAGTGTAGCCCAGTTTTGGGTGCCGATTTTGCGGTGCATTATGCGGCCGGCATTCGCGTTCTGCGGTCCATTCTGCTATAGCAGAATTGACATCGGAGGGTTAATTTTCTAATTTTTATAACCCGACCCCATTTCAATATATAGCCTTTGGGGCTTCATTTGGGGTCATTTTCTACT
>MU673746.1:17491-64000 GCA_026770625.1 Nicotiana glauca | reverse complement strand
GTCACCGTGTGCATAAAGTCTCTCTAAAAATTGAGATCCTCACATCTTCGTCATAGGAAGATCACGTGTCGCCATCGTGGTATAACTTTCCTATCCACTTAGGACATCCCGCATTAAGTAGCTCACTTTGTTCTAGTATTGTGGTTGCTCGTGGCATGGTCGTGTATTGCAGTTGGGAGTTAATATAGCAGAAGCATGTCCAACTTATAACATATGTTTATTTTCTCTTTACACCTCCGTAACATGTGTTAATTGTGTTCTTTAGTTGATGAAATTCATTATGCTATTTTCCCAACACTTTTTCAGTAACCATGAGAGAACATATCCTTCTATATGTCATTGTAACACTTCCTTTCTCGTAAGGACCCTTACTAGGCTCTCCTTCAAGACCAAGTGCACCTTTGGGGGTTATTATAGCACAATGCCTGTTTCTCATGTTTTTCTGTCTTTTATTAGCATCTGGGTAGTTCTCAAGTCAAATCCATGAAGAATTCATCATGAATATCTGCAAACTTTCCATGACTATTTTACACTGTCTTATTGAGTTTGGTTGTCTTTACACCCTCGACTTCTAGAATCATTGACTATGATATTGTTAAGTGCAGGGAGTTTTGCTACCATGGGTATTCCACCTTCTTGGCTGGGTAGAAGTGTTATTTTTCTTTCTCCCCGGAGCATCAGGTTAACCATTAGAACCCCTCTAACCAATACATGATTTCATCATGATATTAAGATATCCTAGCTATGTGGTTTCACCCGTGAAAGGTTGAGATTAGATGCCTTCAGATTTTTGCAGATCTCATGAGCATATTTATTTGGAAGACAAGTTGTCGTATCTTTAGTTCTCTCGTATATGATCAATTATCAGGAAGGACTAAGCTGTTTGAAACATGATAATGTAATAAGTGTTCAACTTCTTTTCATCCTCATGGGATTGTGGCATAGATTCCTTGTGTCAGTTGACATTAAGAATGCAATTCAACTTCATGTATTTTGTAACACATATCCCATTCAAGGTGCCGGAATATTCTCATTCTTGATAACTGGATTTTCCCTACACTCCAGGAGGTGATTGGGTTACGTACTTGAATATTCCTCCTTAATGGTTCCTATTGCCAATGTACGAGTTACCTCTATGCCTTAATTGTCTAATAGTCGATGGCGTCACAATGATTAACTATATCAACATCATTAATAGAAATCCTCGTGTCTCATAGAATATAACCTCATGAAATGCCCTGCTCAGTGCCTAAATGAATTCCTAGATAACTCCAGCCCAATCTTGAACTCCGTTGCTCCTCATTGTATTAAGTCTATTGGGTATTGAAGGTTCAAACATGTCAAAAAGGAAGTGTCCCTGTGTGATCCCATATGTTCGATAGGTAATTTGTTTTTTTATCAGTTTATGATAGCACATCTTGGTGTAATCGCTGAAGGTCATCAAAGGTTTAGCATGGGCGTTCGTTAAGAGATTTAGAGTTTAGAAAGATAAAGGGGTTATTCTCAATACTTTCCCCTAAATATGTTATGAGAGTTGATAATGAAGTTTGCACAAGTGTATATCACATTAGGTTGCACTAGAAATATGAAGTTTCCCCATAGTTATTCCTCATATATTTTGTGTTTTCAGATGTCTATGTCTAAGAAGGTAGTTGAAGATCCTTTGCATATCATTTCGATGGAAATTGCTAAAGGTGGAGGTAATGGATAGTTGGCTTATGAAGGGTATCTATTTGTAATCCTTGTTAGGTAAGTTGGGGGTGGAGATTATATTTGTGAAAATATTATGGCAAAACTTGTAAGTATAAGAGGCCACAATGAAGGTCAAGAATGATGTGGAAATAAGGTATTTTCTCTTCCTTGTATAGCAATTGGTTTTGACTTGAAAGATACCTTCTAGGTATTATGATCTAACAATGTGCAGTCCATGTTCAGGTGTCATTATGATAATGTAGTGCTTGTAATGGTGAAACTGGTATTGTTGATATATACATTGTGGTGCTTTGTCTCATTGTGGAAGTGTTGTTAGGATGGTTTTGGTGGTTCTCTGACAGGTGGATAGGCCTAGTTACAAAGGAGACTCTGCCGAAATTTCTGAAATATTTGGGAGTTAGTCAAAATTTAGGGACTTGAGGTAGTTTAGAAAGAGATTTATTATGTTAAGAGTTTAAGTTGGACTCAACTCCTCATTCGAGGACGAATCTGGGGGGGGGGGGAGAATGTAAGGTCCCGAAAAATTTCGCTAAGCAACCTAAGATTTCGTGGTGCAACGTAGGCTTATCATTATACTTTATGTGCTGTTAACATGGTGTAACTCAATTGGATTTGGTAAATATGTGTATAAGTCTTATGATAAGTGATTTGGGGTCCAAGGAAAGGCCTAAGTCTTGGAAAAGTTCATAATAGGCTAAAATTTCAAATGAGTTCGCACAAGCCCCCACTTTGAACGAGACTATCTAAATATGTATAAGGTTTTATGTAATTAATAACCTATAAAATTAAAGCCCTTTGAGTCTAGTTTCCAACGCAACAAACCATTTGTCATTTGGACATTCCTACATAAAGTTATGACCAAATTACCAAAGGTTGGAAAAATGCGATCCTGTGTCGAGTCTGCGATCGCAATGTCCATTATGCGGTCCGCATTTGTGATTTGCGGTCGCAAATCAGGTCACAAATTGGACCAGTGTAGCCCAGTTTTGGACGCCGATTTTGCGGTGCATTATGCAGCCAGCATTCGCGTTCTGCGGTCCATTCTGCTATAGCAAACCTGACATCGGAGGGCTAATTTCCCTATTTTTATAACCCAACCCCATTTTAATATATAGGCTTTGGGGTTCATTTTGGGGTGATTTCTTATTGATTTTAGAGAGATGTGAGAGCATTTTATAAAGAAAATGAGGAAACCAACATTCAAATCATCCAATCTTGCATCAATCTTCAAGAATCAAAGAACCCAATCACAAGTTCTTCATCTAAGAGGTAAGGTTCTATACCCTAGACTTTAATTTTGAGTTTGAGGTATAAGATGGGTTATTGAGGTATGATTCTTGGGTGTATTAGTAATTTGTATACATGCATGTACAACTTAAGTTTATGGAGAGATTATTGAACATAAATAAGTAAAGATTGGGTTAGGGAATGAAGAAAATCTTTAAAAGGGGATTTGAAATCAAAATGCTCAACTAGTATTTGATAAAATTCTCGAATGAGCTAGAAATATGAATATCTTCCTAATTTGTGTTCAATTTTGCTATGTCTCAAAGTAGATTGGGATTGCTAGAATTTCTGGAACGTCATACTAACTTAAGGAAAGCATAATCAAGGTATGTATGGCTAAAACTCACTCTTCTTAGAAATTGAGCTCCCATGGTGTCCCTGCGTATGTTGTAAGTCCGGAATTTGATTTATGTGGTATTCATTATTTCAAAGGATTTGGGTGTTGCAAGAATATATGTCAAAGATGTACCTCAATGTGTTTAGTATGTTATTCTCGGTAAACGAGGATACTTGAAAAATGGGAACTATGAGCTAAAATGCCTAGACTTCAAGTCAAGTTTAAATTGAGATTTTGATGCCAAATTGTATAAGAAAACCCGTTATGGTTGATCCTCCAAATTGTTCTTATGTGTACCAAATGTATTTTATTTTTTGTGTCTAGTTGTTGGTAATGTACAAAGATGTTTGGAAGTGAAGTAAGTGACTGTGTAAATGTGGTAAGATTGAACTTTGGATTCTTGTTGTGATTGGTATTTTACATGAGTTAGTGTTGTGACTCTATAATTGTGAAAGATGCATTCCAATATGATCAATGTGCTATTGTTGATAACTTAAAAAGGGTGCAAGGGATATGAATCATGTATTGAAATGCTACGACCTTAAATTTAGATTGAGTTGCATATCTTATGCCAAACTATGTGGAATCCTCTATGTGTAGAGATGTTTGAAGTAATCAAATGAATTTGGGAAATAGAGTGTGGCCAATGTGCGGAAAACTTGAATTATAATTGTATAATGTCATGATTAAAAAAAAAGAAGGATTCAAAAATAATTGATGTAATTATTTGCTTATGCCTTTGATGTGTGTTTTATTGCAGGTTGGTGTACCCCTCTATTTATTTGGAAGATCCCCCGGTGTTTAAAGTTCCATTGTCAATAAACTTGAGGTGTATGATCTCTAAGATATTGTATATATCGAGGATTCATGGTTCCTCTCATATGTACTTGACATCTTGTATTGCATGGCTTGTTGTTGAAATTGATATTGATGTGAAATATGTGGAATGATGTAAAATGTGGGAAATAAGAGATTGAGTTATGAATTATGGCCTAGTGCTAAGTATGTTGTAATGATTGTGGCCCCATGTGCCGATTAATTGATATGTGGAACCTATGGACAGGCTATGAAATGTATAGGTGTATAATATGATATGTGAACCCTATGGACGGGCTATGAAATGCATAGGTGTATAATATAATATGCTGAACCTATGGACGGGCTATGAAACGCATAGGGGTATAATATAAAATGTGGAATCTATGGACGGACTATGAAACTCATAGGTGTATAATATGATATGTGGAACCTATGGACGGGATATGAAACATATAGGTGTATAATATGATATGTGAACCCTATGGATGAGATATGAAATGCATAGGTGTATAATATGATATGTGAACCCTATGGACGGGCTATGAAACGCATAGGTGTATAATATAATATGCTGACCCTATGGACGGGCTATGAAACACATAGGGATATAATATAAAATATGGAACCTATGGACAGGCTATGAAATGCAGAGGTGTATAATATGATATGTGAACCCTATGGATGAGCTATGAAACGCATAGGTGTATAATATGATATGTGAACCCTATGATGGGCTATGGAACGCAACCTAGAGGTATGGAAATTATGTGAAAGCTATGTGATCCCTTTTATTTGTTGATGTGGAGATTGTTAAAGCTTTTGATTTACTTTTATGATCTCTTTATTCTTGTTTGACAATTCTTTCTAATGACAAGGTGTTAATGATTTCTTTATTCTTGTTTGATAGTTCTTTCTAATTAGATGGTTTTTAGTTATACATACTAGTGCTATTCAATGGCACTAACGTCCCTTTTGCCGGGTGCGCTGTATCGTTTTATGATACAGGTTGTTCCACAGTGAGCGGCAACGACCAATGATAGCAGTATTCTCTTCCCAGCAGACTTGGTGAGCCCCATTTTATCCCGGGGTCATGTCATGTACTTTGTATTTGAGGTATAGCCGGAGCCTTATTACCGACATCTCCAAATTATTCTTCAGTTTTATTTAGAGGCTCCGTAGACAGGTTGTGGGTGGTGTTTGGTATTGGGAACTAAATTTGAAGTATTGATGTTTGGCAAATATGTTTTCCTTCATATATATAAATTGTCATATTTTGAATACTAAAGTTAAAATGGCTGATGAAAACAAAAAGGCAATTGATAATAAAATACATACTAAGTATGGTTAATGGAGTCCATCTCCTATTTAATTATAAGTTGGTTTGGGTAGAATGGAACCTAACAGGATTGCTCAGTCGGGTTTACACGGTTGAGCACCGGTCGCGTTCCTCGATTTTTTTTGGGGCATGACAAAAATCTATAATGTAAATATTATTAACTCTTTTTCCCTGCAAAACAATCTTGTTAGTGGCAAGATTAATTACAAAGCATTTGGTAGAGGTAAATGCTATAAGTTTACCTCTTTCACACAGTTGTGACACACTGATTAGGCTATATTTCAAGTCATCTATCAAGTAGACATTCTCGATGGAATGTGAGTCTGTCTTACCTACCGTTCCAACCCCAGAGATCTCACCTTTCTTTCCATTTCCAAAGGAGACATTACCTCCTTTTATGTCCTCAAGTGAAAGGAACTGGTTCTTGCTTCCAGTCATATGTTTTGAGCAGCCACTATCCATGTACCATATTTGGCTACTTCCCTTCACTTGGACCTACAAAAAGAAATCAAGGGTTATTCTTAGGAACCCAAACTAGTTTGGGTCTCTTTCTATAGGCAAAAGGGTAAATCAAATTCCTTTTAGCCCACCCATGCAGCCCATTTTTCTCTTGAACAAATGTTTTGTTCTTTTGACTGGCCTTTTCTTTTGCATTACATTCATTTTTGTAATGACCAGTCTTGCCACAGTGTGTGCAGATTTTGTTTTTAGGAAGAGTGAGGTACTTGCTCTTGGGGTCCCACTTAGGTGCTTAGGCCCCATAGCCAAGTCCTCTCTTGTTACTACTGTGATGTTCTTGTAGCCAGAATAGTGCATCAGAAGCCTTATTACATTTGCAAGTTCTGTCTAGTTCATGCTTTACCTTCCCTAGGTCTTCTTTTAAGACTCATATCTGCTCAAATTCTTCATTTTTCCTAGGTTTTCTTCTAAGGTGAGATAAGTGTGATAAGCTTTCTTCTTACCTATTCTTAATTTCAGTTTTAGATTTTCTGACCTAAGTTCTAGGACACTGGCGTCATGTTTAAGAAGCTGCTTCTTCAACTCAGTATTTTTACTGTCACTCTCATTAGCCCTAGATTCTAGATTTTTGCACTTGGCTTTTAAGATCACACACTCCCTAGACAGCTCTTCCTTTCCATTGTTAATTATCTCAGACTCATCGATGAAGTCTAGCAATAGTTCAGACAACCTTTCTTCACACATAAATTTAATCTTGTCTTTGAGATGAAGCACACTTACCTCTTGTTCATCATCTAATTCTTCGATGGCCATAAGTGCTTTTTCATCTCTAACTTTGTCTTCTGAATCCTCATTTGATGTCTCTCCCCAAGCAGCAACCATAGCATTTATTGATCCTTTGTTCCTTTTGGCTTGAACCCATTCCTTCTTTCCGTTCTTTCGTTCAGCCCTTTCCTTCTTCCATTCAATTTCTCACTGAGGACAGTTCTTGATTATGTGATCAGTCTTGCCACATTTGTAGCAACCCTCATTGGTCTGTTTCTCAGGAGCCCTTAGTTTGTTGAAGGTTGTACCTCTTGAAGAACCCTTTCCTCTCATTAGGTACTTTTTGAAATCCCTTGTGATCATGTCCAATTCATCATCATCCAGATTTGCTCCTTCAGCTATTTTGAGAGCCATACTCCTTCCTTCTTGGGTGCATCCATTTACATGGTTTGCCTTCTCAATTCATAGGCAGTGAGGTTTCCAATCAGTTCATCCAACTTGAGAGTAGCAATGTTCTTTGATTCCTGAGTAGCAGTGATTTTTCTTTCCCAAGTCACTGGTAGGACCCTTGTCAAGATTTTCTCAACCTTGTCTTCTTCAAGGATAATTCTCCCAAGAGATTTAAGTTCATTTGTTAGTGTTGTGAACCTTGTATACATCTCCTGGATAGTTTCTCCTTTCTTTGTAGTGAAATTCTCATATTGAGAATACAACAGTGTTCCTCTTGATCTTTTTACATGAGGAGTTCCTTCATGAGCCACTTGTAAAGTGTCCCATATCTCCTTAGCAGTGATATAACTTTGAATCCTACTGTACTCGTCTGGACCAAGTACACACACAAGCCATTTCTTGGCCTTGGCATTCTTTTCCCATTTCTTCAAGTCTTCAGCAATACGGCCAACTCTTGTCTTTGGCACGTCCACTCCTTCAACATTCTTCTTTGTAGTCGCCAAGGGACCATTAGTGACTATGTCCCAGAGTTCATAGTCTTCTCATATGATGTGATCTCTCATTATGTTCTTCCACCAAGAATAATACTGACCATTAAAGAGTGGAGGCCTAACATTAGATTGCCCTTCCTAGTTTCCAGGTGGTGCACTCATCTTGATCTTTTCCTAAGGTGTTAACTTATTCAAGGATAACCTGCTCAGATACCAACTGATGTTTTAAATGTCAATACCACACAAGAGGGGGGGGGAGGTGATTTGTGTGGTACCCAATTTTTGCTTAACTGAACTATAGAAGGACCTGGTTCTTCTATGTGCTCCAAATACTACTGTTTGTGGAATAATAAATAAAGAAAATAAAGAACAAAGAGCTTTTTACGTGGAAAACACATGACAAGGTAAAAAAACCACGAACTACTATTCAGTAGGATTTTCCCAAACTTCCACTAAAATCACTGAGCCAAAACTGCATTTACAAAACTCTTTGTAAACCTAAGTATTAACTCTAATCCCGTTTTGGCACACAACCTCAACTGTTGTGATAACTTCAAGTTAACTCTAACTTAAATACTCAAAGTACCTATTATAATTGCTTCTATGAAAGCTGAAAGGTACAAAGTAAAAATACCTACTACAATTGAACTAGAATAAAAGATAGACACTTGAAACTGGGTTCTTCTATCTTGTTCAAGTAGCTTCAGGATTGCACACTTGAATCACGCATAAATTGCTTGCAAAATCGCCTTGCTCTTTTGTTCTCAATTTAAGTTTAACTTCTGCTTATGTACATTACTTGTAAAAGAGAACAACACTAATATTTAAATGGGTTAGTAATTAGAGATTGACTAGGATTCAAATACTACTCTTCTATCGTAGAAGAGTTCAAGATGATCTCAAACTCTAACACTATCTCGATCTCAACTGTGTTCTCTTCATGTAAGGAGTGTTTCTCTCCTTATCTAATATGCAAGCTTTTCGATCAGATTAGGAGATATTACTTCTAATAAGTTTGATTTATCTCCTTCACATGCATCTCATATGATTCGGTCGATCATGACTGTGCTGCACAAGATGGACCTGGTCCATGTCTGAGTTCTTTTATCAATCTTCAAAACTTCACCTGTTCTTGGCCAATAGGGGACGAAACCACAATACCTCCAGTCACTCTCACACCCATTATAGTGCAAATTTAGTCACCAATTGAGGTTGAAATAGCTAGACCAACTCCGTTTGAGGTTAAAATAACAACGCCCTAAACCGCACCAGCTGCGTTTGAGGTGGAAGTGACCACACCCTTCACTGTGATGGTAGCACCCACACCATCCTTTAATTCCAATTCTATACCATGGGACTATGCTGTAGAGGCGAGAATGAATGGAAAAGGGAAAATGGAAGAAACTGGTGCCACACAAGGCATGACTAGGACTGGTAGGGTTTAGGCACCTAAGCATTTAGGAGGAACGAGTAAATAAGCTGCTCCCAAACAACCTATTATTAAAACTGGCACAAATGATCTTTGGAGAAAGGTACGAGCAAAGGAGTACCCCGTAGTGGACCATTTGAACAAAACCCTAGTCAGATTTCCATTCTGTCACTGCTATAGAATTCTAAAACACATAGGAATGCATTAATGAAAGTATTGAATGAAGCTTACGTACCCAACAACATCACCAATGGAGAGATGGCCAATATGGTAGGGCAAGTACTGGAGAGCCACAAGATCACTTTTCGCGAAGATGAGCTGCCACTAGAAGGGTTAGTCATAACAGTGCACTGCATATCATAGTACAACTTGAGGATAAATTCATAGCTTGAGTCCTAATAGGTGGGGGTTCAAGCCTCAACATTTGTCCGTTAACCACTTTGAAAATGTTTGGTAAGGATTTCCATGAGATACGAGCGAGAAGTATAAATGTGAAAGCATTTGATGGGTCTCAAAGGTCCACAATTAGAGAAATCAACCTTTGTTTACGGATGTGCCGGACTTGGTTTGACGTTGAGTTTCGAGTATTAGACATATCCGCCACATACAATCTGCTGTTGGGATGACCTTGGATACATGCTGTTGTAGCCGTAGCTTCTAATGCTACACTAGGCTATGAAGTTCGAATGGAACCATCAGGAGGTGATCATTCATGGAGACGAAAGTAATCCCATCTATACCAATCAAACTATTCTGGTTGATGAGAATAGAAGGAAGTTAAGTGGAGAAATGTACCATCACATTGAGCGTGTCAATGCAATAGAGAAAGACAAGAGGTGGAGTAATAAGATCGAAAGCATACTGTTATGGACAGGGTACGAACCCGATAAGGGGTCTTGGTAGGTATCTCCAGGGTATCACTAGGCCAATACAACCAAAGCGTCACGGTACCACCTTTGGACTTGGGTATTAGTACACCTGGTAGGAGTACGATGATTGGTCGCCACCATGGCGTGGCCCCTATTATCCTCTTGAACAGTCAATACTGCATCTGCATCTGCATCAGACATTTCAATAGACTGACGTGATATGGGGATCTAAAGAAGATGAGGCTTTAGCTGGCCTAAGGGATCTGTTTTTGGATGATGAATACATGGACTGCAATGCAATAGTTGAAAAGGAGGAGGAAGAAGACCTCACCATTCAGACCATGGAGAAGGGAGCTGTTCTCAAGAACTAGACTGCTGCACCATCCCGGGCCCATCGATTTCCTAGGTAGCCTGGCAATTAGCATGATCTATTTTCAAGAAATTTTAAGCATTAAAGATATTCCAGTATTTTGTTTTAAGACGCATCTTGTTTTGAAATAATTGCATGATTCATCGAGTTGTACTTGTTTTGATGTTTTCAAGATTTAATTAATACATTGCTATTTTAGTATTTATTGTCTTTTACATTTTTTTCTCTACAACATTATTATTACTTATCCTGATGAACCAAAGACTATGACATGTAATGAGATAATGCAACATAAGAATAGTGATTCAGAAGAAGTAGAAGAAGAAGATATAATCCCTGAGGAAATTGTCAGAGAAGTTGAGAATTTTGAGAATAAGCCTAAGTCCAACTTGGACGAAACTAAGATAGTCAACTTGGGAGATTCTGAAGCGGTCAAAGAAACCCGCATAAGTATCCACTTGTCACCATCAGAAAAAGAAGAAACATCCATTCCCTAAAGGAGTATGAGGACATTTTTGCATGGTCTTATGATGATATGACTGGTTTGAGCACCTCCATAGTGGCTCATAAACTACCCACCGATCCGATGTGTCCACTTGTAAAACAGAAACTCAGTAAGTTCAAGCCAGATATAAGTCTGAAAATCATAGAAGTCACCAAGAAGATCAAAGACAAAGTTCTTAGAGTGGTCGAATATCATACTTGGTTGGCCAATATCGTGCTAGTTCCAAAGAAGGATGGGAAGGTCAGAGTATGTGTCGACTATTGAGATTTAAATAAAGCAAGTCCCAAAGATGACTTCCCATTACCTAACATACACATACTGATTGACAACTGTGCCAAGCATGAACTCCAATCCTTTGTGATTGCTTTGCAGGATACCATCAGATCTGGATGGATGAGGAAGATGCCGAGAAAATAGCCTTTATCACTCCGTAGGGGATGTATTGTTACAAAATGATGCCATTTGGCTTGAAGAATGCTGGGGTACTTATATGAGATCAATGAATACCATTCTCCATGACATGATTCACAAAAAAATTATCCCGACCCTAAAATCGACCCGGTCGTGAAGGCGCCTATCGTGAAACTAGGCCAGCCACACAACTCCCGAATTAACCATTTAATCAATACAAATCATTTTTAAGCCTTTAATTAATCAGATATCTCATAATGTAAGTCTAAATGAACATTGCGGAATAAATACACAAGCCCGACATCGGGGTGTCACAAGTCACGAGCATCTACTAAGGTCTGGATACAATGAAGAGTCTAAAAGTGTACTAAATACAGTCTAAGGAAGACAAGAGGGAGAAAAGCAGTGCTGCGAACGTTGGATAGCTATATTGCTAACTCTAATGACTCCGCTACTGAGCAATCAACACCCGCTACCGGGTTCAGAAATACTTGAATCTGCACATAAGGTGCAGGGAGTAATGTGAGTACGCAAACTCAGTAAGTAATAAAAGTAAATAAAAGCTGAGCAGCAAGAAAACACGCAAACCATGTCATAATGCTACAACAAATACAATACATTTCCAACACAGTGCATAAATCATTTATTTCATAAATCAAACTCAGCTTCAGTGAAAAACCTTTTTAAACATCTTTCAATAGTTTCAAACGAGTGATAAAGATAGTGGGTACAAATGATGGAAACATAAACAGCCTCTCGGGCAAAACATGTACCATAAATCACCCCTCAGGCATAATATCCACAGAACCAGCGCTTCGGGTACTTCACAATCACTCGTTATTAGCCCCTTGGGCATAACATGAATCAAGAACCTCCCCTTAGGCAACATGGATCAAGAACTGCCCCTCGGGCATTAGTAGGAAACAACAACAGCCCCTCGGGCCACAACACATCACTCACACTGGGTACCCGCGCTCACTGGGGGAGTACAGAATCCGGGAGGGGCCCCTTACGGCCCAAGCACAATAACAAGCCATTTTGTGGCATACTCAAACAGGCTCTTGGCCTCATATCTAACACAAGCCACCTCATGGCATAATAAATCAGGCCTTGGGCCTCTCATATATCACAAATTTGTACCACATGCTGCGGCGCACAGCTCGATTCCATGATATCCTCACAACATAGGCCCTCGGCCTCACTCAGCCAGATCTTACTCAAGCCCCTCGGGCTGATAGTAAAATAAGTATTTTGCTCAAAATCAGTTATGGAATCAAAATGAGTTTATAAAATTGAGTTATGAAAATGGTAAGAACATGGCATGACTAAGTGTAAACATTAAACCAAAACTATGAGGTGAAACAGTAGTAAAAGCCCCTAAAGGTCCAAACAATCGGCACAAGGCCCAGACACGACATTTAGCCCAAATACAATAATATTTTCCAAAATATAACAATATCATATAGTTTCAAGTAAAAATACGCGACTTAATCGTCGTACGGGATTGACTAAGTCACAATCCCCAATGGTGCACGACCCCACGCTCTTCATCTAGCGTGTGCATCACCTCATAATAGCACAACGATGTAAAATCCGGGGTTTCATACCCTCAGGACAATATTTACAATCATTACTTACCTTTATCCGGTCCAAACTCTAGCCCGCGACGCCTTTGCCTCTCGAATTGGCCTCCGGATGCTCCAAATCTATTCAAAACAAAGTTATACCATCAAAACATACTAAGGGAACAAAGCGCACTTGAAAATAACCAATTTACATCAAGAATCCTGAAATTGACCAAACCCGATCCCGGGGCCCATGTCTCGAAGTCCGATACAAATCACAAAACTAGAATCCTTACACTCTCCCGATTTCATACATATCAAATGCATCAAAATCCAACCATAAACGACCTTTCAAATCCCTAGATTTAGTTCTCCAATTTCCAAGCCCTAATTTCCAATTTGCTACTGATTTACCCATATAATTCAAGCTTACAACCTTAAAACTCATCATAAAAATGAGTTTAGCAACCAAGGACCTTACCTCTAAGAAGCCCTCTTGAATTCTCCCTTCAATTAGCTCTCCAAAGCTTCTTCCCAATTGAAATGTTATGAAAAAACTCTCAAAATCGTGAAGGGTGAAATAAACATATTGGGACCCAGCAAAACCGCACCAGTGGTTAAATGGTCGCACCTGCGGACCCGCACCTGCATTCCCAGGTGAGCACCTGCAAAATTCACTTAAAACCCCAAGGCCGCATCTGCGCAAGGAAAACCGCACCTGCGCAAGGAAAATCGCACCTGCGCAATCGCAGGTGCGAACAGGACCTCGCTTCTGTGGTCCCAGCTTGCTCCTCTCCTGGCTACTTTTGCTGCTCCAAAAACCGCTTCTGCGAGTCCGCACCTGTGGTCCCCTAGCCGAAGGTGTGGTTATGACAGCAACAGAAAACTTCAAGTGCCAAACCCAACTCAAAATCACCGGTCAACCATCCGAAATCACCCCGAGGCCCCCGTGACCTCAACCAAAAGCACAAACAATTCATATACCACTAGCCAAACTTATACCAATCTTCAAAACACATCAAACAACATCGAATCAATCAAGTCACATCGGATTCAAGCCTAAGGTTCCAAAAACTTCTGAATTCCATTTTTGATCAAAAAGTCCATCAAACCTCGTTCGAATGACCTAAAATTTTGCACACATATAACATATGACCAAACAAACCTACTGCAACTTTTGAAATTCCATTCTGACCCCTATAGCAAAATCTCACCTATCAAGCAGAAAATGCCAAAATTTCAATTTTGCTAATTCAAGCCTAAATACTTTCTGGACCTCCAAAACACATTCCGATCACGCTTCTAAGTCCCAAATCACCTAACGGAGATAACAAAATCATTAAAATTTCAATCCAAGATCATTTACTAACAAGTCAAAACTTGGTCAACCTTTTAAATTTTAAGTTTCAAACTGGAACTATTCATCCAAATTCATTTCGATTACCCTGAAAATCAAAACCGATGATTTACATAAGTCATAATACATCACACGAGGCTAGCCATGCCCGAGAACTGGTGAGCAAAGTGAAAATGCTCAAAACGATCGGTCGGGTCATTACATCCTCCCCCAATTAAACATACGTTTGTCCTCGAATGTGCCTAGAGTTGTAACAAACCATATCTGCAACCTAAGATGCAATTACATGATATATCCCATCACTCAAACACTCATAGAGATAACTTCTAATCACAGCTGTTGCTCAAACAGTCGAATATTGATAATAAGCCTCTTATCAAATAAAGCCTCATTCCAACACTTCCGTATACTGCCAATGGTTAATGAAACACGTAGAAAGTCATAATCATTCCTCAGATAAACTATTCGTGAAGCCACTTCTTATTTGGCAAGGACCATAGCAAATTTCTGAGCCGAACATTGATATTATCCTTCCAACATGCTGAAATCGAATCTGTTTGTATTCATTATAGATCCCAACGATCTTATCTAATCCAACACAACTACTCTGGTGACATGACACATCAACACAAACTAAGGCCACAACTCGTACAATCTGCGCACCAATAAGCAACGATCCGAACATACTCAAATCAAGAAAATGACTCAAATGAGAGAGTTATACCGCAAGCTCACCAGTAACACCACAACATAATGCTGGGAACCCATCACACATCGTAGAAATAGAACACACGAATCTAACCCGAAGGGTCATACCTCCACATAACTTCGCTACAATACGCGACCCTATCCACACACTGGTCCATATGAACACCTCAAGTCACTATGCTCAAAATCCACAACCACGCACAATCTGATGTATATAACCAAGAGAAAATCATCATAACCACGGTGAAGTAATGAAATAACACCATACAAACCTAAAAGGACACAACCAATACGCCATCCACCAAGCAATACGCACTACTCTTCCCGCTCAAATTTCACTATGAGAGCCCAATAGAACTGCACCACATATGCCCATAACCAAAAAATCCTAATGCCTTGCAACACGGAAAGGTAACCTATAGATCTCCCCAGATCACTAATAAGCTCAATAATGATCGAGCCAACACATACCTCAATAATAGCAGCTCGGAGTCAACAAAGCCGAATCATTGCAAAACACACATCCATATTGACCTACCAATGGAACCCTTGTCAAGAAGTTCCTGAAATTGCTCCTCCAACTCCTTTGACTCTGCTGATGCCATACGATGCGGTGCCCAACACCAAATCAATACCGAAATCAAAAACCCTGACCGGCGACATGTCCGGCAATAGGAAACACATCCAAAAAGATTCCTCACCACCGAAACTTAATCATGCTAGAAGTCTCTGCACCACCATCCATTACGAAGGCCAAATAAGAAAGAAAACCCTCCCCAGCCATCCACTGGGTCTTCAAAATGAAACCACCCTACTAGGAACATAATCCTTCGAACCTCGCCACTCACTCCGTGGCTTTCCGGCATAGCCAACGTCACCGTCCTAGCACAATAGTCCAGAATAATACAATACTGAAACAACTAGTCTATACCCAATATCACATCTAAAATCCAACATACCAAGCAACAAAGATCCACTCAGGTCTCCAAACCCCCAATAGTTACCACACAAGACCGATATACGCGGTCTACAATCATAACCTAACCTGTTTATGATAACTCCTAGTCTCCAAATCCACACAGCACATGAATCACAATATACGATACCAACTCCGCAGTCCGAATATACAACATACCTCCAATACACAATCATCCCACGGGAGGTACTCCTATAATTCTTCTATGCCACCAAACAAATCGAATATCATCAGTCGATCAATTAAGAGAGTGCCGCAATACTAATGAAGTATCCTCAACTCTAATACATCGCCCTTCCTCAAATGTATACCCTCATCGAGCCACACAAATTAGTGATCTTATTTATCTAGTCATCTGAACTGTCCATGCTACCTAAGAATTGGTAACCTTCCATTCAAAACTGAACCGTGACCTTACACATGCAAATCTTAATCCTACACAACATATTGCATCTACCATACCATCCTAGGATAAACATGAGAACTTCATATCCCTTTCGAGCCATAAGCAGTTACGTACTTAACTAGCCAAGAATTTTCCAGTGATTCCATCTAGAAGAAAATCACTATACATTCCATGCTCCTCACGCTCGTAGAAAATATACATCTCTAACTATGGTAGAAACCATCAAGAACTCTCCGAATTCTATTTGCACAAAACTAAACCGTCAGGACTAAATCCTTCTAGCTCAACCAAGCTAAAGGCCACTAAAACCTAAGAGCATTGCCGCGAACCACCTAATAAAAACTCATTACCTCGTAAGCACCCAAAGAACTAATCATATCCTTAGCATGCCAATCCGGCCTACTACCAAGCTATCCCATTTATCCGAGTTTTTTTTCGATTTACCTTCGACTTGATACTTCTTCTTGCTATAAAACCACAATTTCCTCAACCCAAACTCACCACACGAGACCCAATCATAAAACCACACCGTCTAAAGCTCATAAGTCACCGAATACTCTCTTAACTATTCTCAAAAGCACCACATTCAAAATACCTACCCTGAAGGGACTTCCTGCGAACCCAAAGCCATTACCTTTACCTTCCAGATACTGATATATAGAATCTCATAATGATATAGAAATACTACGAGTCTTGACACTCTCCAATGCAAACCTCAGTTTCTAGACAAATATACGACTTGAAAATCTCCAATTAGTACATGTAAGATCTTGAACCCATTGGAACCATTCTTGAGAGTCATATACTCTACTCAAACCGCAATTAGAATGATCAAACGGACTGGACGACCTGTGCTCCAATAGCACTCTAACACCGCAGAGTGTAACCTCACCTTAATGAAACCAAGCAACTTTTTGTTCTATGCGCCGTACATCCTTTACCAATAACAACTCAAGTCATCCCGTGATTCTCATACACCCATAAAGCATATCATAACCTCTATTGATATTTTTCCTTTACTCGAGCCATCTTCGGTCCCAGCCTCCATAAGCCATAACTGATTCACCAGTATGCCTCAATCTGGAACCAACATATCACATAACCGTGCAATCAACTAATCAATAGCAGAACCCCCCCACTTGGCTCAAAACCATAGATCAAAACACATAATAACTCATAATGCATATACTCTATTACCGCCATAATACCATAGTGAGATTAAACTCAATCCTACATAAGCTTGTGCAACACAGACCATCTATTACTTCAAATCTTCTACAAATCTTGCACTCACCCTCGTACAGTCAAGCCCACTCTCTTAAGTGATCCCAAATTTATATTTCAACATGTATATTTTACTGGTAAAGGAGATCTTTCAACAATAATATAAGGATCTCATAAACTTCAGAACACTCCGCGGAGATAACCCATTTGCTTCGCCTCAAACTAACATCTCTTTATACCTTTCCACCGTCACAACATGAAATCTACTTCACTTCCCAACTAGCAACATGAAAAGATCCTTCATAACACTCACAACTCGGAGCTATACATCAAATCATGATGGAAATCAAATACCGAATAGTTCTTGCTGCCCCAAAGCAGAACCTTCTCATCTCATTCAATTCATATGAACACATCTCGCAGTCACATCACCCTAATCACACAGCTATTCTGCCATCACTTCCCTTAATAGGGACACAACAGAACATATAGATCCAGAAACATGCCATACAATCAGCACCTCAGTGCTCAAGCTTCAGGCAAAACCTGGCATTAAGTCCTCCAGATTAGCCCATCATTATTGCACAGAAATTACATCTCACCCCTCGATCAAGGGATCATAAGCCGTCAATGCACATCTGATACCGAGCGCTCATGTGCACATACGAAGGCGTGGAAGGAATTCAAAGAATTACATTTCAAGCTGGATCAAGGACGTACGATAAGAATTCAATAATGTGGAGTTTTTCCTAAAGGTTCTGCAGCCTTCCAAGGATAAGTACAAACGTCTCCATACAGATCCGCGAGACTCTACTAAACCTGTTCATGACTCGCGAGACCTATGTACACTAGGCTCTAATACCAACCTATCACGACCTTAAAATTGACCCGGTCGTGATGGCGACTATCGTGAAACTAGGCCTTCAAACACAACTCCCGAATTAACCATTTAATCAATAATAATCACTTTTAAGACTTTAATTAATTAGGTATCTAATAATATAAGTCTAAATGAATAGTGCCGAATAAATACACAAGTCTGACATCGGGGTGTCACAAGTCACAAGCATCTACTAAGGTCTGGATACAATGAAGAGTCTAAGAGTGTACTAGATACAGTCTAAGGAAGACAAGAGGGAGAAAAGTAGTGTTGCGAATGTTGGGCAACTATCTTGCTAACTCCAATGACTCTACTACTGAGCAATAAACACCCGCTTCCAGGTTCAGAAATACCTGAATCTGCACACAAAGTGCAGGGAGTAATGTGAGTACGCCAAGTCAGAAAGTAATAAAAGTAAATGAAACCTGAGCAGTAAGAAAACATGTAAACCACATCATAATGCTACAACAAATATAGTACATTTCCAATACAGTGCAGAAATCATTTATTTCATAAATCAAACTCAGCTTCAGTGAAAAACCCTTTTAAACATCTTTCAATAGTTTCAAACGAGTGATAAAAATAGTGAGTACAAATAATGGAAACATAAATAGCCTCTCGAGCAAAACATGTACCATAAACTGCCCCTCGGGCTACCTCACAATCACTTATAATCAGCCCCTCGGGCATAACATGAATCAAGAACCGCCCCTCGGGCAAAATGTATCAAGAACAACCCCTTGGGCTTTAATATGAAGCAACAACTGCCCTTCGGGCTATAACATATTACTTACATTGGGTATCCGCGCTCACTGGGGGCGTACAAACTCAGGGAGGGTCCCCTTATGACCCAAGCACAATAATAAGCCATCTCGTGGCATAATTAAATAGGTTCTCAGTGTCACGCCCCAAATTCGAGGGATATGACCGGCGCCCGACCGGGTAGCCCCAGCCGAGCGGACCTGGGTGCCTTTCCTATCCCAAGCGTACCCGGTATTTTTCATTATCCATTAATCAAAGGAAATAGTCACTTATAATTTAAACACCATTTTTACAAAACACACATAGTCACTTAATGAGGTTTACAACTTTCATCGCCCAATATACAAAATACATATGTACATAAGTTCGCAACCCACACTTACTGCCTACGGAGCCTCTAAAGGTACAACAGGATAATACAGTATTTGCCGGTAACAAGGCTCCGGCTATACCTTACACAAAATCAAAATAGAACTCCGGACACAAGCGGCCTGAGCTACGCAGGGCCCTGAGAGGAGTGGGGCTCACCAAAAAGCTGATGGAAGATGAAGGGGGAGTTACGATTGGTGGGCTGGAGTACCTACTGCGGATCCACCTACAATCATAACACGAATGTAGCGCCCCCGGCAAAAGGGATGTCAGTACATTTGAATTGTACTGGTATGTATAACAAACCTTACCCTGAGTAACCTCAAGCCATACAAAAGTAATAAATAATAGAAGGAAGCAACGATTGAGTACACACAAGGAAAATAATCAAGGCAAACAAGTTAACAAACTCTCCTTTCCCCATCATCATTTCCACATTTTCAATTTCACAACGTTCTCATATTTCATTTCAATAGTGATATCGATCACTTTCCACCCTTATTACCTCGGCCACCCTTATGTCCTCGGCCACCCTTATCACCACAGCCCACACCTTATTACTTCGCATTGCGGCGCGCAACCCTATCCCACCGAGCAATCACAATTCACAAGACAATATCACAACAATAATAATTTACAAGGATAACCACAACAAGTTTTAAGAACAACAACCACAATTCCCAATAACAACAACAACACAACTCATAAAAGGTTTAAGTGACTATCCATACCATTTTCATCTTTTTCAACAGCCCGTTATACCATTTAGATCACAACTTAGTTTATTGCCATTTACTTGCACAATCATATCAGATGTCTTAACCAATAATGCATAAGGCACAACATTTACATGAATTCACAAATAGTTCACACAAGTAAACACATCCTGCTCACAAGAGTTTAACTTCACAACTAATTCATTGAGATATCACATGCCAAGTATTCAGACACCAAACAAGGCGATTTTACAAAGGTTAAAGTTAGACATACATACCTGAAGCTGAATTCCTTTCTAACTCCTACTTCCAATTCACCCAGAAATCTAGCAACGTCAATATAGTGCACAAGTTAATACACATAACTTAGAATTGAAGTTCACAATTTCTACTCAAACTCATTTAGGTTATCAACCCCTCTTCGAATACTCCTTTACTCCTACCCAATTCCTTCTACTAGATTTTAGGTTTTTAATGGACATGCATGCATGATTTCAACCATTATTTTAAGGACTAATGCATGAGACTCCCCCTCTTAGTTTAAACCAGAAATTCAATGGGAGAAGTTAGGGATTTTACCTGTAAGGAAAGGGGGTATGAAGATAAGCTTGAAATTTCCCGGCCCAGATGGTTTTGAAGAACCAAATTTTGGAGAAGATGACTTTCTCTCTCAAGACCCTCTCTTACTCTCTATTAATTTGTTCAGCAAGATTGTTAAAATAAGGGGGTTGAGGTGTTTTATTAAAAAGGGTTCGATTTTTAAAATTTAGAAAAATGGAAGCCCGAGCAAAATCTGCGGTCGCATTCTGCGATCATAGAATAGAAATGCGATCCGCAGATTGGACCGCAGAAATGTGCCCAAAACTCTAAAGGTCTGCCTGGGTCTGCGACAGGAATGCGATCCACATTCCTATTATGCAGTTGCATTTTGCACCATAGAATTGACCTCCACAAATCCTTGAGGAGTTTATGCAACGATTATGCAGTCCGCATATTGATTATGCAATCGCATAATGGACCGCATTTTCAACATCAATTTTTTACAACCCTTCTACTTCACTTTGCGGCAGAAATGCGGTCTGCATAGCTGATCTGCGACCGCATTCTAGACCGCAGAGTGATAATTTTCTGGAAAAATTGATTCTTTTGACTTTTAAGTGCAAAATCAATAAAAAGTGTCCGAACCGCGACACATATTCGGACCTTGGCACTTATGAGATACTAGGTTTTGAGCACAAGATTTTACGGGGCCATACACTCAGCCTCATATATAACACAAGCCACCTCGTGGAATAATAAATCAGCCCTCAGCCTTTCATATTTCACAAATCAAGCCCTCGACCTTGCTAGAAAATTTATAAGTTTTATCGTCAGTCGCCGGGGGATTGAATTGGACCCCTCAAAGGTCATATCCATACAAGATTTGCCACCCGCGAAGAGCAAGAAAGATGTGATGAGCTTCTTGAGGCGCCTTAATTACATCAGCCGATTTATTACACAGACGACCGTAATCTGTGAGCCAATTTTCAAAATGTTGAAGAAAGATGCTGCAATATAATGGACTAAAGAATGTCATAAAGCTTTTGATAGAATCAAGGAATAACTATCCACGCCACCAGTCTTGGTCCCGCCAGAACCTGGTAGACCTCTGCTACTCTATTTGTTCGTACTAGATAGAGCTTTTGGTTGTGTTTTAGGACAACATGATGATATAGGAAGAAAAGAGCAGGTCATATGTTACTTGAGTAAGATGTTCACACTTTATGAAGCACGATATTCTTTGCTGGAACATACCTGCTGCGCCTTGATGTGGATATCTCAAAAATTGAGGCACTACTTCTGCGCCTACACTACGTACCTCATATCGAGGATGGATCCCCTGAAATACATCTTTTAGAAACCAATGCCTACAGGGAAACTAGCAAATGGCAGATATTGTTGAGTGAATTTGATATCGTCTATATGACTCAGAAGGCGGTCAAGGTACAGGCTTTAGCAGATCACCTCGCAAAAATCTTGTGAGAGAGGAATACGAACCATTGAAAACGTAATTTCCCAATAAAGAAGTGTCGTTTTTAGGAGAAGATATTACCAAAACCTATGACGGTTGGAGAATGTTCTTCGATGGAGTAGCAAATTTCAAAAGAGTAGGTATTGGAGCAGTTTTGATGTTAGAGACAGGTCAACATCATCTGGTATCCGTGAAGCTCAGGTTTCCATGCACCAACAATATGAAAGAATATAAGGCTTGAATCATGGGGCTTAATTTGGCCATCGACATGAATATACAAGAGTTGGTGGTAAATGGTGATTCGAATCTTCTAGTACATCAGGTTCAAGGACAATGGGCTACAAAGAATACTAAGATACTACTATATATATATCATGTGCAAGAGTTGATGAAGAGGTTCACGAAGATAGAATTCAAACATGTTCTGAGAATCCAGAACGAGTTCGCAAATATACTGGCTACTTTTTCTTCCATGATACAACATCTGAATAAGAATTTCATTGATCCCATTCTAGTAAGGATCCATAGTCAGCTAGCTTATTGTGCTCATGTTGAAGAAGAAACAGACAGAAACACATGGTTTCACAATATCAAGGAATATTTGGCAAAGGGAGAATACCCGGAGCATGAAAATCATAATCAGAAACGCATGCTCCAAAGCTTGTCCAATCTTTTCTTCCAAAGTGGAGGAATTCTGTATAGAAGGACTCCAGACCTGGGGTTATTATGGTGTGTTGATGCCAAAGAAGCTTCTAGATTGCTCGAGGAAATACATGCTGGAACGAGCCGCACATGAATGGTTTCGTTCTAGCCAAGAAGATATTAAGAGCAAGATAGTTTTGGATGACTATGGAAACAGACTGCATCAGGTATGTTCAGAAGTATCATCAGTGTCAGGTACATGCAAATATGATACGGCTACCACCAAATGAACTCAATGCAATAAGTGCACCTTGGCCTTTCACCTCTTGGGGGATGGATGTCATCGGTCCAATCGAGTCCACCGCTTCAAGCGGGCACAGTTCATTTTAGTGGCCATAGACTACTTCACAAAATGGGCACAGGTTCATTTTAGTGGCCATAGACTACTTCACAAAATGGGTATAGACTGCATCTTACAAGGCTGTAACCAAGAAAGTCATCGCAGATTTTGTCAGGGATCGTATTGTTTGCTGTTTTGGGGTACCATAATCTATTATTGCAGTCACACCTCCTTTTTTACACACCGAAGGTAGTACAAGAGAGTTTTTCCACTTTAAGTGACATTATTTGAAATGGAATTATTTATTCATTTTTTATTAAGAGTCGCCACTTCGTATGGTTTGTTTTTTGGTGTCCCAAGTCACCGGTTTATTTTAAATCCCAAATTGAGGAAATTTCAAATTTCCTTTTGAAGTTTGCGAACTAGAAATTCTGAATAAGGAATTCTATTAACCCGAGGGAAGATGTTAGGCATCCCCGGATTCTGTGGTTCCAGCATGGTAGCTTAAACTATTACAATTAGCCTATTATCTGATTTTAATACATGTTTTAGCCTATGGTACAATTTTAACTTATTAACCACTTTTAATTAATTTTTAAGAAGATTTAACATCGTCTAAAATATGTCTTTGGATCACGTCACATGAAATGCACCCGTAATACGAAACACATTTTATTCAATGTTATTAACATTTGGATTTAGGTCACATAAAATCCACACCCGAGTTTAGGAAGGTAATGTTATTAAAATAATGCGCCTAAAGCAACTACGCATTTTTAACTTTACGAGGGCCATGAAAAATTTGCTAAATGAAACGCCTCGAATTCTAAGGATTTTAAAAGAAATAATTAAGTGAGGGCCACATATTTGAGATTTTATTTGGCACGGCACACCTCAATTCCAATTTTTAAAAAGGAATTTAAACTAGATTTCGAAGGGTCATAAACTATTTGTATTGTCTAATATGGCACACCTCAATTTCAAATAGGAAAGTCTAATTAATTAAAAGGAGAAAATTTATAAAAGCCTTAAGCCTAAAAATTGAACTACTTTTAAATTTGTGGGTTGGATGCGTGAAAATAAAGAGAGGGAGCTGATTTCCAACTCAAGCCCAATCGTAGGCCCAAATCCATGGAGGGACTGTGCGTCAGTGGAGATCGGACTCCAAGTCGAGTCTCCAAGCTTGCAATTGTAGTGGCCCAAGTTCAGAATTCACCCTTGTACATAATGGATCAATTGTAAATCACTCAAAACTCTTCATGAAGCGCAAGATAGAATTAACATTCTATTTATGGATTTCAAATTTATTCACATACAAGATAATTAATTATCCGTTAAAAAAAGAACTCGAACACCGTTTCCAATCGAAAGTGCTCATGTATAACTAATTAAAATGCACCTGCTAATTACATTTTCAATTAATTAATGAACTCCAATCGAAGTAGACATGTTCCAAATACTATAAGAATCCCTGAAGCGAACATATAGATTCATTTGGATTTCAACAAGATACCTAAACGCTCAATCACACAGATTCATACTCTAGCAAAATGAATACAGAGAGGTCTATATTATTTGTGGAATACAAGCTTTGATCTATTACTATTAGGTGAACATATCTACTCAACAAACCCTAAACTACTCCATACAATTCCTTAACAGGTAGTTCCAGCACATATTGAAAACAAAGTCCAATTACAAATTCCACAATTATCCTCAAATGTTCATAGCACTACATTAATTCAAACACCTTAGATAGTAAATGTGACTTAAGAACTTGGATGAAAAACAGAATAAAAGCAGAAAAAAGAGGAAAACAATCAAAAGATCTTCATTTCTTCACAACATGTCATTCCTCAAATTCAACTTCACAACCAAAGGAGTTACAAGGTTGTGTACCTGGAAATGAAACAAATGAAGCAGGAAATGAGGTATCAGCAGAACAGTATCAAGAACTAGCAACAACAAAACCCAAAAAATTGATTTGATTAATTCAAGACCAAACCCAATCGAACAGTAATCAAGGCTGACTTCAAAACCAAGCTTCAAACCATTTTAACCCCAGATGAAGCAGAAATTATTTTAGAAAATGAAAACCTTCAGATTCAAGGCCAAAGTTTAATGGAACAGTAGTTTTCTACCCAAAGTCTTAGCCGTTTTTTTTATTTTCTAGATATTGCTCTCTAAAATCTGAAATGAGCTTTCTCTTAGCAGTGCCTTTATAGGCAAGCTACTAGGGCAACTGAAATAGTTCAGTTTTTGCCCTTTAGACCTTTGAAATTTTCATTTTTTACTCAAAGGTCTCTAAATTATTGACTTGCTTGCCAAGAAAGTCTGTTTTCAGCTTCTAAAAAGCTTCCTAAAGCAATTAAGAAAAAATTTCCTAAGTGAATTACCCAAATTACCCCTTAGTTACCCTATTTTTATACTTATAGAAAATCCTTTGGGCCAAAACAAACGGGGTTCTTTTGAACCAGGCCATAAATGACTGAACATGCCCAAAACTGATTTTAAACCAGTCCAAATGAGCATTCAAAGCTCAATTTCTGACCCCAAACATTATCAAAGCTAATTGACAATATAAGAAGCAACCAATTGATCATTTTCTGACTATTAAATCGACACTTATGAAAAGTAAAAGACAAGAGATCAATAATAGCAAAATTAACATAACATAATTGACCATAATAACTAAACAAAATTATTAACATGTTCATGCAATCTAATTTCAACTAACTGGTCGAATGAAACAAAAATAAGAATAATGAGAAAGAGAAAAAAGGAGACGAGGAAAAGAAAACAAAAATAAAGAAACGAGAGGAAGAGAAAAGAAATACCTAAAGCACATAGGCGGATGGTTGGCTTGAACAGAGCTCCAGTACCCTTCGATTTTGACTGGAATGGATTTTAATCACATGTTCTCAAATGAAAACACATGCATAAAACCCCTTCCCGCTTCAAATCTTCAATACGACCACTGATTTACATTTTGGAGACTTAGGGTCTCAGAACTTCGATTTAAAATTCGAAAGGTTCTGAAGGGTTTTAAAGCAGACGAAGTGGTATTTGGAATGGGTGGGGCTTGGGAATTATTTGGTGTTAATTTGGGGTTGAACAAAGGCGGCGGTGCCACTGGAGAACATCGTGGCGACACTAGGATTTCTAAAATTTGAGACGTTCCAGGGGGATTTAAGAGGAGGTGTTTGGAGATTTGGGATAGGGAGGTGGAGAGAGCTCAGGGGTGTGATTTTGGTGACATTTGGCTGCCGGCCGCCGCCGTGGGACGATTTCTGGCTGGCGGCGGATGGTGGCGATGAAGGGGTCTCTGATGAGGGAATAGTAGAGTGAGAGAGATGAGTTTCGAGGGGGGGGGGAGCGTTTGGACATATAAGTATTAATGACGTCCCTAGTTCGAGACCATCGGATCAAAAAAATCAACGGTTGAGATTCTTCAACATAAAACGGGGTCGTTTTGATTAGAGGGGGGCCTGGACCGATTTTTCACTGGATTTTAGGCCGGGTATAGGGTTTTGACTGGGTATTGGTTTGGGCTGGCCCAAAAATTAGGTCTTTTATTAAGACCCTTTTCTTCTTTTTTTTTTCATTTTCAAATTTACAAATTAAAAAATAAAATCTATTTTAATTCTAAAACGAAATTAATAAACTAATTGCTTCTCAAAACTTAATTAAGTCCTAAACTAAAAAAAAGTTTGAAAATTGAAAATTTAAAATGCAAAATAAACTATTTTTGTTATTTTCTTTTATTTTTGTGACATTAATTAACTAATTAGTCTAAAAATATAAAACATGACCCTAAATGCAAATGCAATATATTTTTGTATTTTTTATGAATTAAATAAATTAAACATGCACACAAAATGCAAACAAACACGAAAATTATGCAATAATTCAAATAATTAAAAGGAAAAAAATCCTAATTTTGGGAGTTCTATAGGAGTAACCCATGCGAGGCAAAAATCACGTGCTCACAGCTGCCCTTCTTTGCTCGGAGACACGAAGGATTTTCGGGCAAAGATAAACTGAGCAACGATGAGGGATTTTTGCCTGCTTGGCACTCCATGAGAAGTATTTTTTGAAAAATGTCTGATCAAACCTTGCTTCTAAGGTTGCCTACATATCCTTGGCTATAAAAGAATTAGGTTAGTGTAGTTCTGGAAGTTTTGGTAGCTGGGACTACCGGGAACTGTGATTTCACTATTGCTGTTGCTACTACTACTTGCTGACCCCCTTATTACACCAAAAGGAAAATCAAAAGCTAGCTAGGCCTATCAACTACGAGTTACAAGTTTCCTATCTATAAATCTCTTAAAGCTTGATCTTGAGTCTTGGATGGTATTTTGTTATTGTTGAATCCGATCTGAATCTTGATGCTCGTCAGCTACATATGTTGGTTCTTTCTTCATCTCTTGGATCAAAGCGGGACATGCGAAGCTTGTGTTCAATCAAATTTTGAGCAGTCCGCATCTTTGTCCGCTTCATCATTCTGAATTCACTTCTTTTTTATTTTTTTCTTCTTTTCTTTATTCTGAACTGAGGCTCATCCTTTCGGCCACCTTAGATCCTGTGCCTCGGGGTCAAACCTGCTCAGATGCCAAAACAAACAAACGAACAAAATTTTTCTGCCCTAGTTTTCACTATGAAAATTTCGTGAGTTATTTGTGATAAAGGTCGGAACTTATTCTTCATTGAAAACAATAAAAGTCAGGATTGTGTATCCTTGGAAATAGAGAATGCAGTCCCAAATTGGGAAGATTGCCAGGTTATGCTAGGAAAATGACCGGGTTATGTCAGAAAAAAAGGAAAGGGTCCTCGGGTTATGCCGGGGAGGAAAGAAAAAAGGTCCTTCGGTTATGCCAGGGAGGTCCACGGTTTATGCCAGGATAAAAAGGAAAAAGTTCCTTGGGTTATGCCAGGGAGATTTATAGGTTATGCCGGGATAAAAGAAAAAGGTCCTTGGGTTATGCCAGGGAGGTTCACGGGTTATTCTGGGATAAAAGAAAAAAGGTCCTTAGGTTATGCCAGGGAGGTCCACGGGTTATGCCGGGATTAAAAAAAAAGATCCTTGAAAGCCAGGGAGGTCCACGGGTTATGCCGAGATAAAAGAAAAAAGGTCCTTAGGTTATGCCAAGGAGGTCCACGGGTTATGTTGGGATAAAAGGAAATAAGATCCTTGAGTTATGCCAGGGAGGTCAACGGGTTACGCTGGGATAGAAGAAAAAAGATCCTTGGGTTATGCTAGGGAGGTCCACGGGTTATGCCGAGATAAAAGAAAAAGGTCCTTGCGTTATGCCAGGGAGGTCCACGGGTTACGCCGGGATAAAAAAAAAGATCCTTGGGTTATTCCAGGGAGGTCCACGGGTTATGCCGGGATAAAAAGAAAAAAGATCCTTGGGTTATGCCAGGGAGGTCCATGGGTTATACCGGGATAAAGAGAAAAGGTCCTTGAGTTATACCAGGGAGGTCCACGGGTTATGCCGGGATAAAGAGAAAAAAGGTCCTTGGGTTATGCCAGGATAAAGAGAAAAAGGTCCTTGGGTTATGCCAGGGAGATCCACGGGTTATGCTGGGATAACAGAAAAGGAAAAAAATGTCCTTAGGTTATGCCAGGGAGATCTACGGGTTATGCCGGGAGAAAAGAAAAAGGTCCCTGGGTTATGCCAGGGAGGTCCACTGGTTATGCCGGGAGAAAAGAAAAAAGGTCCCTCGATTATGCCAGGGAGGTCTACGGGTTATGCCGGGGATATATAGGGAATGGGGCCCTCTGCTACTATGATTTTGAATATTTCTTCCTCTTCTTTTTTTTCATCATTTTTCATTTCATTTTTTCAAAGTTTAAGAAAATGAGTAAGAATGCAGGAAAGAACATGAAGGAGACTTCCCTTTTGGATTGATTGTTGCTGTAGAGCTTTTTCTAGCCCTTGCACAGTTTCTTTTTGTTGTACCTGCTTCTTGCTGTAACGGCTAGTCGTGTGGGACTTAACCTTTTCCAACTTTATTTCGCCTTCATAGGCCTTTCATTTCTGGATTCTTTCTTCCAACTTCAATTTTAGAGCATTAGACGTATCTTGGCCTTTTAAACCTTTGCCGGGACAGTTAGCCATGTGGGACTCAACCTTTTCAGCTTTATTTGCCTTTATAGGCACTTCAAATTGATTTTCTCCTTCCAAGAGTTTTGATTTCGAAGCATAGGCCGCCATGGCTAGTCGGGGTCGACTTGATGCCACTGGCGAGAATGGGTGCCTTTTTGCACATTAGCTCAAGTAAAAAAAAAGCCCTGTAAATCAGTCTTGCCATCTCTTCTTTTTCTCAGTTCCAGAATAGAGTTAGACCGAAAAGGATTCAAAGAAAAATAAATAATAGACAGGACAATGAATTTAAACGAGAGGTGTCTCTTTTGGGGAAAGGAAAGAAGGACTTATCTGTAGTACATGCGGAACTCAATGAACATGACATGCCTTTTGGACTGGATGCGTGATCTATGTAAACTGTCCGATTCTCAAAAATTAATCACAACTTTTGCTTTAAAATTCGAGAAACCTTGCCAGGACTTTGTTGGCGCCGATGGCTGTAAGGATCCTCTTTTCGATCAATGGCGTCCTTTGTGGGTTTTCACGAACTGACCTTTCTCATTTCTTTTCTCACCATCGCCTTATATTGCCTGTGTGGGTTTTCACTAACAAAACTCTCTCATTTTTCATTTCTCTGCTTACCATCGCCTTATGGTGCCCGTGTGGGTTTTCACCAATAAGACTCTCTCATTTTATTTTCTCATCTTAACTGTATCAGATCCAAGTAGCTATATTCTCTGATCCTTGAACATTCTCACCGATTCATTGTAAGGACTTGAACTAGGTTTGGGTAAAAAGGATTTGGATTGAGTTACAACTTTGGAACCTTTTGGGCGAGATCATCGCCGAACCATTATAATATCTGCCCCAGTTTCATTTTTAAGGGGAATTTGGAGTTTTATTTTGGTGTGACTGAACCCCAGAGAGAGGCTGCCTACGTATCTTTTCTGAATTAAGTCGAATGTAGTTTAGGAAACTTTATTTTTTGATTTTCTTTTGTTTTTCCTTATTGTTCTATTTTCTTTTCTCTTTCTTTTTCTTCATTTTTCATTTAATTTCCTTTTTCCTTTTTTTTTTCATCTTTTCTCCTTTTTTTTCATTTTCTTTACCTTTTCTTCCTTTTTTTTATATTTTTTTTCTTTTTCTTCTTTTTTTTTTAAATTTCATTTTCCATAACACTTACAGGCTCCAAAGAGGGTAATCAAACAATGAGAGCTGGCTCAAAGGGTTTGCAAATGGTTGATAATGTTTGGGTAGCAAGAATGAAAGCCTTCGTCATCCCAATCAAAGAATATTAGAACTATACGGAGGATCTAACATAGTACCTTTTCACTGCATTTGCATTGACAGTTGTTTTAGGGATATTTCCTTTGATGTGTCTCAAGTACAATGCACTCTTTTGGCAGTACTCCTGTTGTAATGTATGGACCTTTCCAATTCTGGAACCAATTTTCCTTCAGTTGTTCAAACTCTTTGTTTATTTCCTCAAACTTATCTTCTTTGCATTTTGACTCTTGATTCATTATTTCGAAGTCTGACAGCGTTTTAGAATCTGGGCATGAAGTCCGCAAGCATGTCATGTTATTGAAATCTGCATTTAATAGAACTGAAAAGAGAATAAGAAAAATGACAAGATTAAGAAAAGAGACATTCCTGGACAATGAAATATTAATTTCATTTGATTTTTTTTGATCGATTTTTTTCCAGTTTTTGTAGATAGAAGGGTTTATATTGGAATGTAAGACAATAAAGTAAAACATCCGGTCACACCCTGAGATAATCGGGACGCAGAAAGGATAGCAAGCTTGCTACCGAGTCTCCCGTCTGATGGGGAACTTTCATGCTTGGCAATTATTTTTTGGCTTTTCTTCTACCTTGGTAATGGCTATAATGGCCTTCAGTGCCGGATCAAATTCCTCAGTTTCACAAATCATTCTGACTATTGGCCCGATGTTGTGGGCAGGCAAAAAGTTGTTCATCACATCAGGAGCTTCTTCGTCCTGGAAAATGATTCTTTCAGCTTCAATTAGATCCTCAACTGCCCTTTTGAGGGCCCAACAGTCCTCTGTACTATATCCCACTACCCCAAAGTGGTATTCACATATAGCATCAACTCGATGCAAGGGGGACTTGAGTTTCGGCTGGTTCTGGGCCACTGGCTGTAATAGATTTAGCTTGATTAGCTTTTGGAACAAGTTTGAATACGATTCACTGATAAAGGTGAACTAATTCTTTTTGAAAGGCTCTCTTGGGCGAGGATTGTATTGGGGATCATTTGGTTGAGGATTATACGAAACTTGGGAAGGGTGGGCATTTATGGGAGTTGGAGCTTGGTTTTGTGTATAATGTTGTGGCCGCGAGTTGTGCGTTCATCACTGTATAGGGAGGCGGTTCCACAACATAAGAAGCATTTTGAAAGGGATAATAGTGTGGTGGGACGATATGAGGCACATATGATTGGATGAATGACCTGCGGGCCCCCCTCGAGTTTAAAACCATCATGACTCCCTCTTCACTCCCATTTATATTTATCAAACCTTCCAAGCCATTCTGAGCAGCCTGTGATGTGGCTTTGAAAGCAACATGACTCAAGATTCGACTTGTTTTTAAACCGTTTTCAACCATTTCCCCGATTTTGATAGCTTCAGCAAATGGCTTACCCACAACAAACATCATGTTTTGAAGTAATCAGCCTCTTGGGCCTGCAAAAAGACAGTGACCATTTCAACTTCATCCATTGGAGGCTTTACCCTGGTAGCTTTCTCACGCCATTTGACAGTATATCCGCGGAAGCTTTTCGAGGTTTTCCTTTTCAAATTGGACAAAGTGTTTCTGTCAGGAGTGATTTCCATATCTGGAATTGGCTGATGATATCTTGGGCCATATCATCCCACACGTGCCAATGAGTAATTTCTTGATCTGTATACCACTCAGAAGCGATTCCGTTGAGGCTTTCCCCATAATAGGCCATTAGCAGCTCCTCTTTTCCACCAGCACCCCTCAACTGGTTACAATATCATTTCATATGAGCGACCGGGTCTCCATGCTCGTTGCATTTCAAATTTTGGCATCTTGAAGCCAGCTGGCAAGTGGACATAGGGAAACATATAGAGGTCAGAGTATGAGGCACTCTTTTGGTAACTCAGACTTTGCATGTTTTTCAAGCTTTATTCCAGGCTCTTCATCTTCCGAGCAATCTCCATTTGCTCGGGATTTTTAACAACCTTTTCTTGCTCCAACGAGAGATCATATCGCGGAGGTTAAGTGAAAGTGTACGGGGTCACATATGTTATATATGATTGAAGCTGTGGACCTTGAAAGGTGAACATTGGAGGCGGTGCTTTTGGAGCCGGTGCTTGACTTGGGGATCAATTCAAGGAACCCAGGGACTGCACTTGGCGATTCCCTACCATTAGACCAGGTGTCCTACATTTCCCATATGCGGAGATGCAACATCTTATTCTATTCAATAGCTACTGGTTCCAGCTGCAGAATAGCCGATGATGGGCTATCCTCAGAACCGATGTTTGGTAGATTGCTTGCGGAGGCCATCTGTGCCTTTGGATCTTGTGAAGGAGGGGAGGCCAGACTACCAACAAAACCAACCATCAAAACCTGGCTAATTTTCATATCCAACAACCTTGTTAGTTTTGAAACATTTAACATATAGGAAATCGCATGTTAGGATGTGTGAGCACGTGATTTTTGCCCTATATGAATTACTCCCAGAAATTCAAAACGAAATAACTTCTTTCAGTGTTTGCGATTTGGTGAAATTTTGTGGCGTTTTATGTTAATTGTTTGCATTTTGTCTGTGCATGTTAATTTTGAAACAATACAAAAAAACATGTTGCATTTGCATTTAGGATTTAATTCTATATTTTAGGATTGAGTAAAATATTAGTTGTTTTATAAAATGGGAAAAATCACAATAAATAGTTTATTTTGCGCCTTTTAATTTTAATTTTGAATTTTGGTTCTTTTTTCTTTAATTTTTATTTATTTACTAAATGTGGTAATTATGAGTTAATTAATTCAATTAGATAGGTTAATTTAATTTTTAATTTTAATATAGGTTTTTATTTTAATTTCGAAAGAAGAAAAAGGAATTGCGAATAAAAAGAAAATTGAAGTGAAAGAAAAAGGAGTATTATTGGGCCAGGTTTTTAATTTCACCAAGACCAAATGATTTTCCTCCCCTAAATCAACCCAAACCCGGCCCAAACCATCCCCAAACTCGACCCAGTCTCTAATATACGCGGACGGATTCATACAGAGACCCAAAGGTCCCTAATTCCTAATCCCTCAAACACGTACTGCGACTATTCTTCTTCTTCTCCCAAAGAACACTCGAATCCAGCCCTATTGAACCTCAAATCTCTCCTCACGTGTTCCCCTTTCTCTCCGCTTACCACAGATAACCGTTTCTGATGCCAATATTCCCTCTCCTCTCACTCGCTTGTTTTTGAGACATATTTCACGATTGGAAGCTTCTGGAGATGAAATGTTGGATGAGTGTGAGGCGTTGGATTGGTTTCATTCAATCTGAGCCTCACATTCATCAAGGATTGGTCTTTAAAAGAGGCTTTATCCAATTTTGTAGGGGGAAGGTCGGGAAAAAAGTCAGAAAAGAAAATTTGAAAGGTTTTTCTATGAACAAATGGCTTTTTCGAGTTGATTTTCTTTGACGAGGTCATTATAGTTTAAGAGAAACATAGATACAAGTTTTTCTTCTTATTTTTCTGAATCCGGATTTGAGTTCTAAAGAAATAAAATTGAAGTTCAAGCTGGATTTTACTGTCGTCTCACTGATTTTTGCTGAACCTCGTTAGGATTTGGAGTCGAGAGTTGTATTTTAGGGTTTATAATCGTTATAAAAGAAGATTTGCAACTTCAGGTTCCAGTTTTCTCTCTTTATTTCTATGCGACTCTATTTTGTTTCAATGTTTTTTGAGCTATGAGATTCATCAATCCAGGGTGGTTTGTTTGTGTTATGATCGAACTTCTTGCTGACTAAATCTGTTCTCAATGGTGGTATGTGTTTGCGTATTTTTCAGTTAGTAGAAATTGATTTGAGTAGTCGTCTTCCATTTCCTATATGTTTTGATGGTTATTAAGGCTCAAAGTATATTCTGAATCAAGGTGTCATCGCTTTCAAATGAACAATGTGTTCAGTTTCTTTTGGTGATATTCTTTGCAATATGCTCTGGTGTTCGTGATGATTTAATTGAGCCATAAGGTTCAGAAGTTAATTAATAGTTCTATAGTTGTTATACTGGAAATGTGTTCGACCTAGAATGGTTTTCACTGTGAGTTGTGGTGTTCTGATAGAGGATTCAACACTCAACTAGTTAATGGTTATGCTAAGGCTGACCTCAAATCAATTGGTTCAAATATCTTAACAGTAGAGTTGCTAGAAGTCTTGTATGTGCTAATCGTTAAGCTGTAGCTTTGTACTTGTTTTGGTCTACTGTATTTCAAATCTTATTTTAGTTTTTCATGGTTATTATGTTTGACATGGTTTATTAATCGAGCCAGAGCATATGTTGAAGGGTTTTGTCTGAATGTGAATCCTTCTATGTTTGTCTCTGAATCAGGATCTTTGGTTGACGTCTCTACTGACTTGATGTTAGTATGCTCTTTTAAGCATTTTGAAATCAAACCATTAGCCTAAAGGTTTAACAGATGTGAGGTCTGTTGGATGCCTTAACTGGATGGACTGATGTTTGCTTGAATCAAACATTTTGAGTTAGTGCCTAAGCCTAAAAGTTAGCATGTTTACTTGAGTCGACTTTTGAGTTAGCCTGGGATCATTTCGCTGAAAATCTGCCCCGTTTGCACTACCTAGGCAGTCTATTTGCACAACTTCGAGTGTAAATTTCTGAAATGTTGGCTTGCAGCAGCTCTGATGTACAAGTAGTTCATGTGTTTATATGAGTTCTGCTTGGTTTTGCAATTGCTAATCAGTCAAAAGAAATCTGCAGGACTGAGTTTGTTTTGATAGGTTCATTGTTGGGTAGGAGTTTTCGATGTATTTTTCTTTTGTCAACATGGGGTAGAACTGATGCATCTAAATCATATAGTTGTCCAATGGCCCTTGTGTATTAATCAGTTCATTGGGCAGTCCCATTTGTTGCCCTAGAATGTTTTGGAACATGTTTGTAGCATCTGGAGGGGAATTTGAACTATGTGCTTCTTTGATTCTGATGTGCTGCTACATACTCATGTAGTACTAGTACTATCATGAGTTTGAAACTGGAGTAATCTTGCAAAAACATGGATTTCAGGGGATGTAAAAGTCACCAGCTATTAGTTTATGATTAGATTTTGTAGTTGTATGATTAGTTATTGATTGTCTGTCTTCGTGAAATTAATATTTTTTCCTTCTCCCTAAGTTTTCGCATATAATCTGCTCTAAATCATCATGTTGCTCACGTTGCTATAAGATAATAACATAGATGAATTTATTTCTTTTTGATATTAAGTGGTTGAAATCCATAGCTGGTTGTTTAGTTAAACTGTGTTCCTTTCTTATAGTCAAAGCAACGCCTCTTCTTTTATTCTTGGCTAGTGCTCTGATGGTTACTCACTATCTGTATATTTCCACACTATGTGCTTCTTCTTTCTTGGCTCACATCTTTTCCTTTTTTCACAAATTCACATTACCTATTCCTCTTGCAATCAGGCTACCGAGTTGGGCTTCAGGTGGAGCCCAGTTGTTTTGCACGTTGAGCCTGCTAAAAAAGTGCAGCCAAACATTGAGTTTTGGATTGACCCAGCCATTTCATAATATAATACGGTTGGTCCGTCACCAGTTTATCGTTTTATTGAATTATTAGATTCGGTCTGACATAATATAAGTAGGAGTTAGCTTATGTCCTTTAATTAACTAGTAATGGCCTTATAAATTAGATTTGAGGTGCACCGCGCCAAATAAAATGACAATTGCGTGGCCTTCATTTTAATTGGCTTTAACTCAACCTTAGAATTCGAGGCGGGACATTTAGCAAATTCCATGGACCTCGCAAAGTGCAAATACGTAGTTGCTTTAGGCGCGTATTTAATAATATTACTTTCCTAAACTCGGGTGCATATTTATGTGACCCAAATCCGAATCTCAACGATGTTAAAATATGTCAAAAACCATGGGTGCTTTTATGTGATGTGGTTCGAGACGTGTTTTAATAACGTTGCAATTTTCTCTAAAAAATGAACAAAAGCGGTTAAAGTTAAAATTTGCACATAGGTTCAAAATTGTATAAAATCAGATAATTAAGCCAGATATGACAGTTGAGCGACCGTGCTATAATCACGGAACCTGGGAATGCCTAAATCCTTCTCCCGGGTTAACAAAATTCCTTACTCGAATTTCTGGTTCGCGGACTGTTAAACAGAGTCATTCTTTTCCTCGATTCGAGATTCTAAATCGTTGACTTGGGACACCATAAATCTCCCAAGTGGCGACTCTGAATCTTTTAAACAAATCCCATTTCGATTGTCCTTTAATTGAAAAAACTCCTTTATGCCCTTACGAGTATAGAAAAAAGAGGTGTGACAGCTCTGGTGACTCTGTAGGAGAAAAGAACCTAGAACTTCGGTTTAGGGTTCAAGAATTCGAGCTTGGAATAATTGTTGTATTTGGATTTGTTTATTATAAGATATTTTTACATGTTGGGCTTAATGTGCAAAATGATGCTTTTACCGCTTTGATATAATTTGAACTGTACATATAAACTGTTACAGAACCCTTCTCTTCTTATCTTCAGGGATGTGCTCGCTGGTCGAGACTCCCTATTCTGTTAGTGTCATACCTTGAAATAAGAAAGAGGCTCGGACAAGTTACTAAGCCGAATGATCTTTCGGGTCCCCGGTATGTAGCCCCCTCCTCGACTCGAGTTGTCCGCTCGGATACACAGTCTGGAAAAAATACCCAAGTTTTGAACCTAGAATAACTCAGCCTCATTACGGATCCCTAATAGGAGCGCTTGCTTGCATCATGTGCATTTTGACTTTAAGGACTCAACACATGGGTTGGGTCTGTCTAGGACAGGTGCACCCAAAATAACAGACCATCTTGATGCATCATATGTGCGACATGCTGCATTTATTCGAAGGGTAAAAGGGTCACTTGGCGGACCAATGATAGTTGAAGGCAAATGAAAAAGAAAAAAAAGAGAGTGAAGTGTGAGGATAAAGCAAGTTGGGCTTAATAATGTTGTTAAAAAAAAGAGCTTGAAAATTCAAAAAAAAAGAGTTTGTACTTTTTCATCATTTTCCTAAAATCAGAAAATCAAAAAAAAGAGAAAAAGAAAATTCAAAAAGATTTTGCATGTTTCATCATTTTTCAAGAAAAAGCAAAAAAAAATATATAGTATATGTTTTCTCTAAATTGGTTGTTTTTTTTATTTCTTGCCCGTATTCAATTTGCCCGAACTACGCATACCTGATTCTCGTCTCTCGGCGCGGGATACGTAGGCAACCCACATAGGGTCCGGTCTTTCTAGTAAATCTTAGATTTTTGGCTTTGCGGGGTCTTAGCCAAATTTTGCACTTCTAGCCCCCTTTTGGCTAAATAAGTCATTTTGCAAAAATAATCGCAACCATGTCTTGCATGTGTCTAATAGGGAATGTTATTGTCTCATATAGTGTTGGTTTAAATTTTCTCACACAGGTGTGAATTTACTAACCGGAGTTTGAGCAGGACAGATACCCCAGGACCGCTGCATTCAGGAGTTGCTTAAGGAGATTTATTTTTATTTTTATTTTTAGTTATTTTTGATTATATTTTTTATATCGTCTTTTACTTTCTAAGTTTTATACAGTGATGTCAAGTTTTGTCATTGTACTTTTTATTTTATATTTGACAAGGTGTGGTGTAATTCAAAAATCCAAAAAAAGGGAGATGTTGCATTTTATATTTCCGTTATGAGTTTTCTTTAGAATACTAATTCTAGAAATTGATAAAAAATTTTGAGGTTATTTTTTTCTTTAGGCAATTAGATGTATATTGGGGCCAAAAATTCAAACAAAAAAAAGGAGAATTTTCTTTTAGTAATTCTTTAAAAGCTCTCTTCAAGGTGTCAATAAAAAAATAAAAAGATAAAAAAAAGATTTTCTTTTGAGGTTCTTCTTTGGAAATTAATGAAAAAATTTATTTTTTTATTAGAGCTTTAGGATATTGTAAATAGAAGAAAAAGAACATACTTTATCTTTTGTTTAAAGTTTCTTCCTTTAGGCAATTAAATTGAAAATCCAAAAATATTTTATTTTATCTTTTTTATTGTTAATCCTGCATCGGGACATCAATTGAAAATTCAAAATATTTTTCTGTGGTTTATTCTTTAGAAAAAAAACAAAAAGAATCAAAAAATATTTTTCACTTCTAGGATATTTTCTTAATAAGTTATAGAATATTAAGTCTAGAAAATTAAAAAAAAAAGGAATTTTGCATCTTTTATTTCTCTTTTCTCATCAGAGTAGTCATTAAAGTGAAAAAGAAAAAAAGAGAATGATAGTTTGTTTGCTTTATTCTCGATCTTTCAGAACTACACAAAGATCTGATTCATGCGGGGTCATGATATGTAGGCAACCTACATAGGGTTCGATCGAATTATTTTTTTTATTATTAAAAGAAAAAGAAGGAAAAAGAAAAAAAAGGAGAAAAAATCAAGAAAAAAAAGAGGGAAAAAGAAAGAAAAGTTGGTGAAATTATGGGAGGTGAGAAATAAGAAGGAAGAAAAAGTGCGAGAATCAGAAAGAAAGGGGAAGGAAAATGAGCGAGCTAAAGAAGGGCGAGGAAAGAAAAGAAAGGAGAGGGTTGAAATGAGCAAATTGGGATGATGCCAATTGATCTTTGTATCCTCGAAGTCATTTTAGAGCAGATAACTGTGGCTAGTTGCATTGCACATAAAGTGAGATTATCTTATGTTAAATGCCCTAACGCTAACGTGATGGCTTTATTTTGTTATTTTGAGTCAAGGAAGGTGGTTAGTTTGTGGCATTCGAGCAAGTCATCCATGCACGCTAGGTCAAACTGCAAGACAACCATGACTAGTAAGGGATCAGACATAAGTTCTATCGAATCGGAAATTGAGTTGAAAGAAGAGGCCCTTTAACGTCAGATAGCGGAGATGTACCAGGCTTGGGTTAGTAGGCACCCTCTGCCCTCATTCCCCACGAACTACATCGAAAGTCTTGCTTCTGTCCCACCAACATCACAATCCCCGATTTCCAATGCCGTTGGACTCTCCTCCCAACGTGCCCCAGGTTTTACCCCTTGCCACATTTACCCTGGCATTTTGTCCCAGACTTTTCATGCTCTACCCGCCAATACAAGCATGTCATTAACTACTCCCATTGTTGCAACTCCTCCCCATGACAACACCTTTCTATCTTCTAGTGAGACCTTGCTCAAAGTTCCTGATGCCCAATACTATGGCATAAAACCAACATTCAAGACCTCGGATCCATACTGGTGCACTCCTCATCTCGAGCCTCCCATTGAAATTGAAAAACCCGCTAAGGGTGTGGAGCAAGTTGAGCTATCTAGAAAACATGTGATGTTTGCAAAAGGGTCTTCAAATGATGTCGGGGCAAGTCGGAAAAAGCCAAAGTTTGTGGTATTAGGGATGCCAAGCAAGCCTGTTGTAGTTGTGAAAGGGTCTCCGGCTACCCCTATTATTATTAAATCAATGACTCAGTTGCCAGCGGCTGAGGCAAAGGATGTCCCGGGAAATTGCAAACGAGAAATAATGAGACACAAAGGTAAAGAAGTGGAGGAAAAATGTGTTGAGATCAGAGGATCGAATCATTTCAGAGGATGTCTTACCTCCAAAGAACTAAGAAAGGCCAAGCTCTTCAAAGGTAGCCAAATGCCAGTAAGGGAATCAGTGACTAAGGAGGAGTTTGAAGAGTTCTTGAGAAAGATGAAAGTGAAAGACTATTCCTTTGTTGAACAATTAAGGAAAACTCCAGCTAATATTTCTCTGCTATCTTTGTTGACACAATCAGATGAACATCACGGGGCCATAATGAAGATTCTGAAAGAGGCACATGTTCCTGATAACATCACAGTAAATCAATTAGAAAAGATTTTTGGCAGGATCTTCGAAGCAATTAACATCACTTTTGCGGATGATGAGCTTTCTATAAAGGGTGCGGAACACAATCGAGCTCTGTGTATCAGGGTAAAGTGCAAAAATTATTTTTTCACCAGAGTATTGGTGGATAATGGTTCCAGTGCAAATATTTGCCCTCTGTTCACTTTGCAAAAGTTGAAGATCAACACCGAAAGAATCCACATGAGCAGTGTAGGTGTTTGAGGTCTTGATGGGAAAGGCAAAAGCTCTGCTGGAGATATAACGCTTGAGTTGGTGATAGGGCTAGTTGGTTTCAGTGTGGACTTTCAAGTGCTAGACGTGGTTGCCCCGTATAATTTATTATTGGGTAGGCCTTGGATACATGTAGCTAAGGCAATGCCATCATCGCTACATCAAATGGTAAAATTTGAGTGGGACAAACAAGAGATAGTTGTGCGTGGGGTAGAGGATTTATCCTCTTATGAAGATTCATCTGTTCCATTTGTTAAGGATGGAGATGATCAAGGACATGTAGCTTATTAAAATTCTGAAATGATGTCTGTCGGAAAGATTCCTAAAGGTAAATGCATTTCAAGGCCGAGGTTATCACTTTCGATCTGCATGGTAGCAAATGAGATGTTTAAGTACGGTTTTGTGCTGGGTAAAGGTTTGGGTGCATCTTTGCATGGTATTGTGCAGCTAGTATCTCTATGTAAAAATCTAGGTACATTTGGTCTGGGGTTCAAGACTACAGGGGATGATGTGAAGAAGGATACAAAGTTGGAAAAGAAAGCATGGCCACCCTCTAGGCCTATCCCACACCTCTTCAGGACTTTTGTCAAGTCAGGGGCAGTGAAGCATCCGGTTTCAGTAGTTCCAAGGCCTGTTGTTGTCTTTGATGAGGAGTTTATTTGAGAGGATCCAAAGTTTAATTGATGAAGTGAACATGGTGGAAATTGGGGGAGGTTCTGGTGACGAAGAGGTGCATTTTGTCAAGACAAATGTGAAGATCAACAATTGGGAAGTTACTCCTCTTCCTACTCGAAGGGAGTTTTGGTAGTGGGCTTTGATTTTCTTTACTTGTCTGGATTATTCCAGGGTTGTGATTGAGATCTATGTTTCATCTGTTTGGATGTGTTAAACCTTGTTATCTTTTAATTTCAATGAAATGCAATTTCCCTTCTTCATTCCTGATAGTTTCATTTTTGTTTTTCTTTTCTTTCTTGTACAGTTCTTTTATGCTGGTTTCAATGACATGACATGCATGAGGAATCTTCACCCTAGTCTTAAAAGCCAATCCAATTCTAAAACAATAATACAAGAAATTAAGTGCGATGATGAAATGGAATATGATGATGATGAGTGGGTCAAAACCCGTCTGGAGAAATTGAGTTTAATCGATGAGAAAGGTTGGTAGCAATGTGTCATGGTCAGTTGTATCAACAAAGAATGGCTAGAGCATATAACTAGAAGGTGCGCCCGCGAAAGTTTGAAGTGGGTCAGCAAGTGTTAAGGTGTATTCTTCCATATCAGGCTGAGGCCAAAGGCAAGTTCACCCCAAACAGACATAGAAGGCAAATGTGTTGAAATAGCCATCAATTCTGATGCGGTCAAGAGATATTATGTATAATTTTCTTTGTTTCAATTGTAGTTGTTTGTACTTGGCATGTTTTGGAGATTGGAATGACGAAGGCATTTTGTTCTGCTATCTAAATACTTTATCCTTTGCTACCCCTTTGATCTTTATTTATTTTCTTTCATACCCCTCTTTTTGAATCAGTAACAAAGATAATAAACTCAAGCGTGGAAAGTAAGTGCAGGAAAAAAAAGAAAGAAAACAATGAAAAGAGAGAGAAGAAAGGGAAGAGGAAAAGAAAAAGGGAAAGAGAAGAAAAAGGAGAAAAAAAACAACAAATCAAGAAGAAAAAAAAAGAAAAAGAAAAAAGAAGAAAATAAAATAAAAAGAAAAGTAGCAACAACAAAAGTATTCACATGAACTACGTTCGACCTGATTCCTTTTAAGGATACATAGACAGTCTCACGGTTTGGTCCCATCATCATAAAAATCCAAAAGTCCCCAAGTGAGAAACTGGGGCAGAAGCTGCGGTTGTGCAAGAGATTTGACTCAGAAAGTTGTAATTTTTAACCCATTTGATTGTTTTGAGCCTATACCCTTTCTCTCTAACCCCGTCCAGAAGCCCACATTACGGTCCGAAGAAAGACCTTCTGATCAGTCTTCAAGAAATGCCAAGTCAAGCAAGAGGCGGTAATTCATGTCAGGGACAACACTCTGGTCCAAGTAGAAAAATGATGAAAATGAGAGAGTCTTATTGGTGAAAACCCTCACAGGTACCGTAAGGTGACGCAAGCTGAGAGAAATGAAACAAATGAGAGAGTCTTATAGGTGAAAACCCTCACGGGCACCGTAAGGAGAGAGTGAGTTGAGAGAAATCAAAATGAGAGTCTTATTGGTAAAAAACCCTCGCGGGCACCTTAAGGCGAAAGTGAGTTTTAGATGAACAAATGAGAGGGGTTTTATGGGTGAAAACCATTCAAGACACCGCAGGATGGACAAGGTTAGGGTTTGGTTGAAGAAATCAGGTTATGGAACTCAGGGGCAAAAAGCGTGGCAAGTGAAAGTTGATTGGTTAGACGGATTGGGCCGATTAGTCCGAAATGCATGTCATGATCAATGGTACCTGCTGTTCCACTCAGATAAGTCTCTTTTCCTTTTCTTTCCTTTTCGTAAGTCATTTGATTTTGGATTCTTTTTGTCCTTAAATTCTCAAGGTCATTGCATTTCATTACTTTTGGGGTTTGTTTCTCTAAGATGGGTCAGTGTCAGTTTTTTTCAAAACAAAGAAGAAAGGTTGTCAAGGCTCACTACTAGTTTCCCAATTGCAAAGCATAGTGAGGCCAGAACGCACCAAAAGATGGCATGATGCAAAGTAAGATACAAAGGGTCACCGGTTTCATTGGTGGATTAATTGGTAGTTTTGTGGGGAGATGCAAAGTTTCAGACAAAGGGGTCAGAAATGTAAAGAAACAATATGGGATAGAACATTCGAGTCGTCCAAAGTAATGAGGGTTGAAAGTCAGTTAGAAAGTCAAGTTGTTTAGGGCCAGTTCGGGAAGCAGGTCAAAGCAAAACACAGCAGCGAAGACATCTGCAACAAGAATGCCATCAACTAATCGCCATTTTAAACTAACAAGATCTTTCTTAAATTGAAACAGGGGCAGGAAATTTTCTTTGTTTGTCTATTTTGTTGAAGTAAGGAGCCCACATGGAGAACAAGGGAATACATTTCAAGTGCAGCAGTCACGAGCCCACCTGGAGAACAAGGGAATATATTTCAAGTTTTAGCAATCAGGAGCCAACCTGGATAACAAGGGAATACATTTCAAGTTCAGCAATCAGGCGCCCATCTAGAGAACAAGGGAAGTACAATTCAAGTTTAAGGTTTCAATTTTTAGCAATATTTGGTAAGATGATGCGCCCAGTCACCAAATTAGGGTAGAAAATTTTCTTTGTTTGTCTATTTTGTTGAAGTCAGGAGCCCACCTGGAGAACAAGGGAATACATTTCAAGTGCAGTAGTCAGGAGCCCACCTGGAGAACAAGGGAATACATTTCAAGTTCAGCAATCAGGCGCCCACTTGGAGAACAAGGGAAGTACTATTCAAGTTTTAGCTTTTAATTTTTAGTAATATTTGGTAACATGATTCGCCCAGCCACCAAACTGGGGCAGAAAATTTTCTTTGTATGTCTATTTTGTTGAAGTCAGGAGCCCACCTGGAGAACAAGAGAATACATTTCAAGTGCAGCAATCAGGAGCCCACTTGGAGAATAAGGGAATACATTTCAAGTTTCAGCAATCAGGAGCCCACCTGGAGAATAAGGGAATACATTTCAAGTTTAACAATCTGGCGCCCACCTGGAGAACAAGGGAAGTACAATTCAAGTTTTTACTTTCAAATTTTTAGTAATATTTGGTAATTGATGCGCCTAGCCACCAAACTGGGGTAGAAAATTTTCTTTATTTGTCTATTTTGTTGAAGTCAGGAGCCCACCTGGAGAAAAAGGGAATACATTTCAAGTTCAGCAGTCAGGAGCCCACCTAGAGAACAAGGGAATACATTTCAAGTGCAGCAGTCAGGAGCCCACCTGGAGAACAAGGGAATACGTTTTAAGTGTCAGCAATCAGGAGCCTACCTGGATAACAAGGAAATACATTTCATGTTCAGCAATCAGGTGCCCACATGGAGAACAAGGGAAGTACAATTCAGGTTGTAGCTTTCAATTTTTTAGTAATATTTGGTAACATGATGCGCCCAACCACAAACTGGGGTAAAAAATTTTCTTTGTTTGTCTATTTTGTTGATGTTAGGAGCCCACCTGGAGAACAAAGAAATACATTTCAAGTGCAGCAGCCAGGAGCCTACCTGGAAAACAAGGGAATACATTTCAAGTGTCAGTAATCAGGAGCCCACCTGGAGAACAAGGGAATACATTTCATGTTCAGCAATCATGCGCCCACCTGGAGAACGAGGGAAGTACAATTCAGGTTTTAGCTTTCAATTTTTAGTAATATTTGGTAACATGATGCGCCAAGCCACCACACTGGGGCAGAAAATTTTCTTTGCTTGTCTATTTTGTTGAAGTCAGGAGCCCACCTGGAGAACAAGGGAATATATTTCAAGATTCAGCATCCAGGAGCCCACCTGGAGAACAAGGGAATACATTTCAAGTGTAGCAGTCAGGAGCCCACCTGGAGAACAAGGGAATACATTTCAAGTTCAGCAATCAGGCATCCAACCGGAGAAAGGGGAAACATCTCAGATTACAATTCAAGGTGGCAACAAATGGATTCCACCAGGAGAATACAAGACAACAAGGCAACAAGAAATAAAAGATCAAGTTTGAAGATATATATAGGACTTTTGTAATTCATAGATCATAGCGTAGTCTAGCTTCTTTTCATTTTGACATGGCGTAATAAGGGGGTTCAGTAAGTAACAGCAGCAACGGTGAAACCATAGCTTCATGGTAGTCCCAGCTACCAGACCTTCCCGAACTACACTGACCTAACTCCTTTTTAGCCAAGGATATGCAGGCAGCCTCAGAAGCAAGGTGCGGTCAAATCTTTCAAAAATGCTTTACACGGAGTATTCAAACGGGCAAAAATTGCTCGTATCCGCTCACTTATCTTTGCACGAAAACTATTCGTGTTTCCAAGCAAAGACGGGCAATTGTGAGAACGTGATTTTTGCCCTATATGAAGTACTCCCAAAAATTCAAAACGAAATAACTTCTTTCAGTGTTTGCGATTTGGTGGAATTTTGTGGCATTTTATGTTAATTATTTGCATTTTTTTTGTGCATGTTAATTTTGAAAAAAATACTAAAAAACATGTTGCATTTGCATTTGGGATTTAATTCTACATTTTAAGATTAGTTAAAAAATTAGTTGATTTATAAAATGAGAAAAATCACAAAAATAGTTTATTTTGCGACTTTTAATTTTAATTTTGAATTTTGGTAGTTTTTTCTTTAATTTTTTTTTATTAAATGTGGTAATTATGAGTTAATTAATTCAATTTGATAGGTTAATTTTGTTTTTAATTTAAATCTAGGTTTTTATTTTAATTTTGGAAGAAGAAAAAGGAATTAAAAAGGAATTGAGAATAAAAAGAAAATTGAAGTGAAAGAGAAAGGAGTATTAATTGGGCCAGGTTTTTAATTTCACCAAGCCCAAACAATTTTCCTCCCCTAAATCACCCCAGACCCGACCCAAACCATCCCCAAACCCGACCCGGTATCTGATATACGCGGACGGATTCATACAGAAACCCAAAAGTCCCTAATCCCTAATCCCTCAAACGTGTACTGCGACTGTTCTTTTTCTTCTCCCAAAGAACACCCGAATCCAGCCCTAATACTGTCCAAATTCGAGCGATTGAACCTCAAATCTCTCCTCATGTGTTCCCCTTTCTCTCCTCCTACCACAGATAATCGTTTTTGATGCCAAGACTCCCTCTCCTCTCACTCGCTCGTTTTTGAGACCTATCTCACGATTGGAAGCTTCTGGAGACGAAATGCTGGATGAGTGTGAGTCGTTAGATTGGTTTCATTCAATCCGAGCCCCA
>MU673746.1:3197-17177 GCA_026770625.1 Nicotiana glauca | reverse complement strand
GGGGGGGGGGGGGGGGTGGGGGGAGGAAAAAAATTTAGAAAAGAAAATTTGAAAGGTTTTTCTGTGAACAAATGGCTTTTTCGGGTTGATTTTCTTTGACGAGGTCATTAAAGTTTAAGAGAAATATAGATAAAAGTTTTTCTTCTTATTTTCCTAAATCCGGATTTGAGTTCTAAGGAGATAAAATTGAAATTCAAGCTGGATTTTACTGTCGTCTCGTTGATTTTTGCTGAACCTCATTAGGATTTGGAGTCGAGAGTTGTATTTTCGGGTTTATAATCGTAATAAAAGAAGATTTGCAACTTCAGGTTCCAATTTTCTCTCTATATTTCTATGCGACTCTGTTTTGTTTCAATGTTTTTTGAGCTATGAGATTCATCAATCTAGGGTTGTTTATTTATGCTATGATCGAACTTCTTGCTGACTAAATCTGTTCTCAATGGTGGTATGTGTTTGAGTATTTTTCAGTTAGTAGAAATCGATTTCAGTAGTCGTGTTCCATTTCCTATATATTTTGACGGTTATTCAGGCTCGAAGTATATTATAAATCAAGGTGTCATCGCTTTCAAATGAACAATGTGTTCAATTTCTTTTGTTGAACTTCTTTGCAATATACTTTGGTGTTCGTGATGATTTAATTGAGCCATAAGGTTCAGAAGTTAATTAATAGTTCTGTAGTTGTTATACTGGAAATGCGGTCGACCTAGAATGGTTTTCACTATTAGCTGTAGTGTTCTGATAGAGGATTCAGCATACAACTAGCCAATGGTTATGCTAAGGCCGACCTCAAATCAATTAGTTCAAATATCTTAACAGTAGAGTTGCTGGAAGTCTTCTATGTGCTGATCGTTAAACTGTAGCTTTGCACTTGTTTTGGTCTACTGTATTTCAAATCTTATTTCAGTTTTTCATGGTTATTATGTTTGACATGGTGCATTAATCGAGCCAGTGCATATGTTGAAGGGTTTTGTCTAAATGTGAATCCTACTATGTTGTTCTCTGAATCGGGATCTTTGGTTGACGTCTCTACTGACTTGATGTTAGTATGCTCTTTTAAACATTTTGAAATCAAACCATTAGCCTAAAGGTTTAACATATGTGAGCTCTGTTGGATGCCTTAACTGGATGGACTGATGTTTACTTGAATCAAACATTCTGAGTTAGTGTCTAAGCCTAAAAGTTAGCATGTTTACTTGAGTCGACTTTTGAGTTAGCCTAGGATCACTCCGCTAAAAATCTTCCCCATTTGCACTACCCAGGCAGTCTTTTTGCACAACTTCGAGTGTAAATTTCTGCACTGTTGGCTTGTAGCAGCACTGATGTACTAGTAGTTCATGTGTTTATATGAGTTCTGCTTGGTTTTGCGATTGCTAATCAGTCAAAGGAAATCTGCAGGGGTGAGTTTGTTTTGATAGGTTCATCGTTGGGTAGGAGTTTTCGGTGTATTTTTTTTCAACAATTTGGGGTATAACTGATGCATCTAAATCATATTGTTATCCAATGGCCCTTGTGTATTAATCAGTTCATTGGGCAGTCCCATTTGTTGCCCTGGAATGTTTTGGAACATGTTTGTAACATCTGGAGGGGAATTTGAACTATGTGCTTCTTTGATTCTGATGTGCTGCTGCATACTCATGTAGTACTAGTACTATCATGATTTTGAAACGGGAGTAATCTTGCAAAAATATGAATTTCAAGGGATGTAAAAGGCACCAGCTATATTTTAGTTTATGATTAGATTTGGTAGTTGTATGATTAGTTATTGATTGTGTGTCTTCGTGTAATTAATATTTTTTCCTTCTCCCTAAGCTTCCGCATATATTCTGCTCTAAATCCTCATATTGCTCACGTTGGTATAAGATAATAACATAGATAAATTCATTTCTTTTTGATATTAAGTGGTTGAAATCCATAGCTGGTTGTTTAGTTAAACTGTGTTCCTTTCTTATAGTCAAAGCAGTGCCGCTCCTTTTATTCTTGGCTAGTGCTCTAATGGTTATTCACTATCTACATATTTCCACACTATGTGCTTCTTCTTTCTTAGCTCACATCTTTTCCTTTTTTTACAAATTCACATTACCTGTTCCTCTTGCAATCAGGCTGCTGAGTTGGGCTTCAGGTGGAGCCCAGTTGTTTTGTACGTTGAGCCTGCTGAAAAGGGGCAGCCAAACATTGAGATTCGGACTGACCCATCCATTTCATAACATAATAGGGTTGGTCCATCACCAGTTTAACGTTTTATTGAATTATTAGATTCGGTCTGACATAATATAAGTAGGAGTTAACTTACGTCCTTTAATTAACTGGTAATGTCTTTATAAATTAGATTTGAGGTGCACCGCGCCAAATAAAATGACAATTGCGTGGCCCTCATTTTAATTGGCTTTAACGCAACCTTAGAATTCGAGGCATGCCATTTAGCAAATTCCATGGCCCTCGCAAAGTGCAAACGCGTAGTTTCTTTAGGCGCGTGTTTAATCATATTACTTTCCTAAACTCGGGTGCACATTTATGTGACCCAAATCCAAATCTCAACGATGTTAAAATATGTCAAAAACCAAGGATGCATTTATGTGACATGGTTCGAGACGTATTTTAATAACGTTGCAATTTTCTCTAAAAAATGAACAAAAGCGGTTAAAATTTTGCACATAGATTCATAATTGTATAAAATCAGATAACTAAGCGAGATATGACAATTGAGCGACCGTGCTAGAACCGCGGAACCTGGGAATGCCTAACACCTTCTCCCGAGTTAACATAATTCCTTACTCAGATTTCTGGTTCGCGGACTGTTAAACAGAGTCATTCTTTTCCTTGATTTGGGATTCTAAATCGGTGACTTGGGACACCATAAATCTCCCAAGTGGCAACTCTGAATCTTTTAAACAAATCCCGTTTCGATTGTCCTTTAATTAGAAAAACTTCTTTATGCCCTTATGGGTATAGAAAAAAGAGGTGTGACAGGATGCAATGCACCTAACAGTTAAACGCTTCTATCATGTGTTTGAACGGTTGTATTTTTCATCCCGGCCTAAACTAACTTTTCAGTATGTACCTCTTCTCTTCATCTTTGTTTCTCTCTAATCACTCTTGATTTTTGTTTTATTTTTGCCGGTCTTTTATTTTTTGGCACTCTCTTTTTTGTTTTTCACTCTTTTATTTCTTGTCGCTCTTTTTCTCTCTTGTTTGTCACTTTTTTTTTCATGTTGCTCCTTTTTTTTCTTCTTTTTTTTACTCGTTTTCTTTTCTTTTTTAATTTTTCTCTCTTTTTCTTTTTCTCTTTTTTCACTCAATTTTCCTTTTCTCTTTTTTTTTAGTTTATATTTTCACTCAGTTTTATTTTATAGCTATAATCGAATCCGATGGGGATTGCTACGTAACATGATCCCGCATGAATCAGATCTGGCGTAGTTTGGGAAGATTGTGAATAGAATAAACCAACTCTTTTTTTTTCCTTTTTATAAAAACTTGGACCATGAAGCTTTAAGGCAAAAGAAAAAATATTTTGATTTTTTTGATTTTTTTTCTTTTGTAATTTTCTAAAAAAAAATGCTTTAAAAGAAGAAAGGGATTTTTTTTTTGATTTTTTGATTTTGATTTTGATTTTATTTTTGAAAGAAAGACTTCTAAATATTTCTTTTGATTGGAACTTTGGGAATTTCAAAAGAAAATATTTTTTGTTTGAATTTTCATTTGTTTTCTCTTTTTCTAAGGAAGAAAGAAAATATATTTTTTTTTGGATTTTGAATGTTGCCTCTTAATTTTCAAAAGAGGGACTTTTTAAGAAATATTTGAATTTATGAGCTTTTATTTTTTTACAAAAGGCACTTCTAAAGAAAAGCAAAAATATTTTTTTTGGACTTCAATTTTTCAATTTTTTTTTATTGACACTAATGAAAGAAAGACATCTAAGAAGTATATTTTTTTTCGGATTTTTGTTTCTGATTATGTTTTTGGATTTTTTTTTTGGAAAAATACTTCAAAGTGAAGGAAACCCGTATTTTTGGATTTTGATTTTTATTGGTTTTCTTTTTAAGTATGAATTAGAAAGAAGAAAACCATTTGAGTTTAAAACTACTTTTTTTTGAATTTTCTAAGGAAATATTTCTAAAGAAGGAACTAAAGGAAAATATTTTTAGATTTTTGAAAATTAGGGTCGGAACCTATGAGGTTTGCCTACGTATCTCACATCCGGTGAGAATCAGACCTACGTAGTTCGGTCAGATTTACGAAACACAGGAAACACGACACTTGAAAATTTTGGCTCATTTGGAAATGACCTTTTTTTTTCAGAATTTCGGCAGAGTTTCAGAATTTTCTAAATACCTACCTCTCAATTTTTTTGATTTTCTTTTTTTTTTCTTTTGATTTTCTTCCCTACTCTAGAAGCCGGTCAACATGCAAGTCGAAACAAATAGATGCGCAAGTAGCATGTAAGATGGATCAGGATGGTCTTTTTAATTTGGGTACACCTGTCTTAGACGGACCCAACCCTTGTGTTGAGTCCCCAAAGTTAGATGCACGTGATGCAAACAAGCGTTCATACTAGGGATCCGACATAAGGCTTTGTTATACTAGGTTTAAAACCTGGGTATATTGTTCTAGACCTGGCTTACCCAAGCGGACAGCTCGAGCCAAGGGGGGTAGCGTACCGAGAATACATAAGTTTTACTGACTTTGCAACTTGTCCGAACCTCGTTCTAAAATGGGATAAGACTTTAGACCGAAGAGAGGTCACACGACGTACACCCTTCTCCATGATTTAGAAGACTCAGAGAGAGGAAGAGTTTCATAGCAGTTTATATACAATTCACATAATATCAAAGCGGTAAGAGCATTTAGCACATTAGGCTTAAACGTGTAGGAAAATCAGAAAATAAATAAAGCCAATCATAACAACTATTCTAAGCTCGAATCCTTAAACCATGAACCAAAGTTCTGGGTTTATATCCCCAGCAGAGTCGCCAAAGATGTCACACCTCCTTTTTTACACACCCGAAGGTAGTACAACGGAGTTTTTCCACTTTAAGTGACATTATTCGAAATGAGATTATTTATTCATTTTTTGTTCAGAGTCGCCACTTGGGATAGTTTGTTTTCTGGTGTCCCAAGTCACCGGTTTATTTTAAATCCCAAATCGAGGAAATTTCGACTTTCCTTTTGAAGTCTGCGAACCAGAAATTCTGAATAAGGAATTCTATTAACCCGAGGGAAGGTGTTAGGCACCACCAAATTCCGTAGTTCTAGCACGGTCACTTAAACTATTACAATTGGCCTATTATCTGATTTTAATATATTTTTTTAGCCTATGGTACAATTTTAACTTATTAACCACTTTTAATTAATTTTTAAGAAGATTTAACATCGTCTAAAATATGTCTTTGGATCGTGCCACATGAAATGCACCCCCAATCCGAAACACATTTTATTCAACGTTATTACGATTTGTATTTTGGTCACATGAAATGCACAACCGAGTTTAGGAAGGTAATGTTATTAAAATAACGCGCCTAAAGCAACTACGCATTTTTAACTTTGCGAGGGCCATGGAAAATTTGCTAAATAGCACGCCTCGAATTATAAGGATTTTAAAAGAAATAATTAAGTGAGGGCCACATATTTGAGATTTTATTTGGCGCAACACATCTCAATTCCGATTTTTAAAAGGAAATTTAAACTAGAAGTCGAAGGGTCATAAACTATTTGTATTGTCTAATATGGCACAACTCAATTTCAAATTGGAAAGTCTAATTAATTAAAAGGGGAAAATTTATCAAAGCCTTGGACCTAAAAATTGAACTGCTTTTAAATTATTGGGTCAGATGCGTAAACATAAAGAGAGGCAGCTGATTTCCAACTCAGGCCCAATCGTGGGCCCAAATCCTTGGAGGGACTGGGCGTCAGTGAAGACCAGACTCCAGGTCGAGTCTCCAAGCTTGCAATTGTCGTGGCCCAAGTTCAGGATTCACCCTTGTGCATAATGATCAATCGTAAATCACTCAAAACTCTTCATAAAGCGCAAGTTAGAATTAACTTTCTATTTATGGATTTCAAATTTATTCACATACAAGATAATTAATTATCCGTTAAAAAAAACACTAACACCGTTTCCAATCGAAAGTGCTCATGCATAACTAATTAAAATGCACCTGCTAATTACATTTCCAATTAATTAATGAACTCCAATTGAAGTAGACATGTTCCAAATACTATCAGAATCCCTGAAGCCAACATATAGATTCATTTGGATTTCAACAAGATACCTAAACTCTCAATCACACAGGTTCATACTCTAGCTAATGAATGCAGAGAGGTCTATATTATTTATGGAATTAGGCAAACATATCTACTTAACAAACCCTAAACTACTCCATACAATTCCTTAACAGGTAGTTCTATCACATATTGAATGAGCGAACACCAAACAAAGTCCAATTACAAATCCCACAATAATCCTCAAATGTTCATAACACTACATTAATTCACACACCTTAGATAGTAAATGTGACTTAAGAACTTGGATGAAAAACAGAATAAAAGCAGAAAGAAGAGGAAAACAATCAAAAGATCTTCATTTCTTCACAACATCTTATTCCTCAAATTCAACTTCACAACCAAATGTTACAAGGTCTTGTACCTGGAAATTAAACAAATGAAACAGGAAATGAGGTATTGGCAGAACAGTATCAAGAACCAGCACCAGCAAAACCCAAAAAATTAATTTGAAACAATTCAAGACCAAACCCAATCGAACAGTAATCAAGGTGTGACGACCCGAACCGCCGTCTAATGAGTCACTGCTCCATTTTTCCCATTTTCTACTTCTTTATGCTTCATTATCAGTGTCGTTGTGTGAACGAGTTAATTTGGTTTGATTTTAGAAGGAAATGAGACACTTAGTCTCTTTAAGGAAGGTTTGGTTGGGAAAAAGTCAACCGGATGTTGACTTATGAGTTAGAGGGCTTGGATGTTGATTTTCGGTGATTCAGTTAGCTTCGGGGGATGATTTGTGACTTAGTAGTGTGATCGGAAGTAATTTTGGAGGTCCGGTATAAAATTAGGCTTGAGTTGGCGAAACTAGTATTTTGACAAATTCCGGTTGATAGTTGAGATTTTGATTCGAGGGTCGGAATAGAATTCCGAGGGTTGATGTAACTTCGTTAAGGGATTTGGGATATGTGTGTAAAATTTCAGGTCATTTGGAGGTGATTTGGTTAGGTTTTTATCGAATGCGTATTTCGGAAGTTTTTTTGAAGAATTTAGGCTTGAATTCGATGAGAATTGATGGTTTTAGTGTTGTCTGAGGTATTTTAATGATTGGAGAAAGTTTGAATGATGTTATGGGAGGTGTTGGTGCTTTTGGTTGAGGTCCCAGGGGCCTCGGGTGAGTTTCAGATGGTCAATCGAATTATTTTTGGCTTTGAGGAGTTGCAGATTTTTTACTTCAGGTGTTGCAGAGATTTATCTCTTCGCGTTTGCGTAAAGGGCCTCACGTCCCTGAAGAAAGATTTGGAAATCAGGAATTTAAGCCTTCACGTTCACGTTAGGGGCTCGCGTTCGCGGAAGGCAAAGGGGGTTGAGCTTCGCATAAGCGTAAACCCATTCACGTTCGTGTAGGAGGGGCTGGGCCCCGTTGGCATTGTTCTTTGTGTTCGCAGCATCAGGCTCGCGTTCGCATAGTTTTATCAGCTTAAGCATCGCGTTCGCGTGTAAGGCACCGCGTTCGCGAAGGGTTATTTTGGTCAAAGGAAAGTTTTGTTCAGCTATCGCGTTCGCATAGGGTAAAATGTCAGCAGGAAAGAAGGGTTTTAATAACATTTCCTCCACGAGCTCAGTCATATTTTCCTCCATTGTTGATCATTTTAAGAGTTTTTTGGGACAAATTGAAGAGGGTTTCGACTGAGATTGATTGGAGGTGATTCCTATGAACTAAAAATGTGATTATTATGCGAAATTAACCTTGGAATTCAAGGAAACTTGGCTAAAATGGGAAGAACTAGGGCTTGAGTTTTCGAAATTTTAAATTGGGATCTGAAGGCCCATTTGAGCTCGGATTTGAGGGTTCTTGATATGTATGGGCTCGTGGCGAGATAAGGAACCCGTTGATGTAAAAATTTCTGAGATTCGAGAAGTGGGCCCGGGGCTCGGGTTTTGCTATTTTCGAGATTTTTGGTATTTTTCGATTGTTTTTGATTGGATATTGTTTCTTTAGCATATTTTGGCCTATTCGTAGTGGTTTTGATTAGATTCGACGCGCGAGGAGGCCGATTTGAGAGGCAAGGGCGTAGCGAGCTCGAGTTTGGTCGGTTTGAGGTGAGTAATGATTATAAATGATGTTCTGAGGGTGTGAAACCCCGGATTTGCACAACGTAGTGCTATGTTGAGGTGAGACAAATGCTGTATGATGAGCGTGGGGTCCACTACTACTGGGTATTTGGACTTGGTCCATCCCGATTGATAATTGTACTGCATTTTGACTGAGATTTAACTATTATCATTATGATTTGGGCTAGTTACCATGTTTGGGGCATTGTTACTGATTGACCTCACTTACTTGTTAAAAATCATACCCTCAGTCATGTTTCTAACTGATTAATATACTATGAACTGCTTTTGAAATCGCTAATCTGGAATGAAGGTAATATGTGGGTTGAGATCCCTATCCTATATTAGTATGCCCGAGAGGCTATGTTATATTGAATGAGAGGGGTTGAGAACCCAATAGTGAGGATGTTTTATATATTATGGATCGGGCTGCACGCCGCAACAATATATTTATATGGATCGGGCTGCACGCTGCAGCAAGTGTATATTTATATATATGGATCGGGCTGCGCGCCGCAACAATATAGCGCTTGGACTGTAGGAGCCCCTCCGGAGTCTGTACACCCCCGGTGAGTGTCGTCGACTATTATTGTGGATCGGACAGTGCGCCACAGCGATATACGGATCGGGCTGTATGCCGCAGAGATATGTTTATGAATTCAGTTATTGTGAAGAGTATATGAGATGAGTACTGGTTTTAAGGATTTTTTCCTAACTCTTTCTCATTATTTGCTGTTTAAATGTTCTTACTGCTTTGATATATAATTGCTTAGTGCTTTTTACATGATTTCATACTGTCAGTCATTATTTATTTTTATTACTCACTGGGTCGGAGTACTCATATTACTCCCTATACCATGTGTGCAGATTCAGGTGTTCCTGAGGCGTAGTTCGAGCTATTCTGCAGTTCAGATTTCACCAGAGTTATCGAGGTAGCTGCATGGCGTCCGCAAACCCAATTTCTCCCTCTATCTTTCTTTACTTTTCCGCATTTTTAGACTGTTCTTGTATTAGACTATTGGACTCATGTACTAGGGCTTTTGACTTGTGACACCGGATCGGTAGGCTTTTGTAGAGATTATTATTATGGTTTCCGCACATTTTGTCTTTATTTTAGACTTCTATTCACATCAGTTTGGTAATTTATTCCTTGTTAATCGGCATTGAATTTTTAATAAAAAAGGAATGAAAGTTGAATTGGTCGGGCTTGCCTAGTATGGTGTTGGGCGCCATCACTATCGGGGTTGGGGTTGTGACACAAGGCTAACTTCAAAACCAAGTTCAAACCATTTTAACACCAGATGAAGAAGAAAATTATTTTAGAAAATGAAAACCTTCAGATTCAAGGCCAAAGTTTAATGGAACAGTAGTTTTCTACCCAAAGCCTTAACCGTTTTTTTTATTTCCTGAATTTTTCTCTCTAAAATCGGAAATGAACTTTCTCTTAGCAGTGCCGTTATAGGCAAGCTACTAAGGCAACTGAAATGGTTTAGTTTTTTCCCTTTAGACCTTTTAAATTTTTATTTTTTGCTCAAAGATCTCTAAATTATTGACTTGCTTGCCAAGCAAGTCTGTTTTCAACTTCTAAGAAGCTTCCTAAAGCAGTTAACAAAAGATTCCCTAAGTGAATCACCCAAATTACCCCTTAGTTACCCTATTTTTACACTTATAGAAAATCCCTTGGGCCAAAACAAACGGGGTTCTTATGAACCAAGCCATAAATCAACAGGCCCAAAACTGATTTTAAACCAGTCCAAATAAGCATTCAAAGCTCAATTTCTGACCCAAACTTTACCAAAGCTAATTGACAATATAAGAAGCAACCAATTGATAATTTTCTAACTATTAAATCGGTACTTATGAAAAACAAAAGACAAGAATCAATAATAGCAAAATTAACATTACAGAATTAACCCTAATAACTAAACAAAATTATTAACAAGTACATGCTATCTAATTTCAACTAACTGGTAGAATGAAACAAAAACAAGAACAATGAGAAAGAGAAAAAAGGAGACAAGGAAAAGAAAACAAAAATAAAGAAACGAGAGGAAGAGAAAAGAATTACCTAAATGTCACGACCCAATTCCCAGACCCGGCCGTGACGGCGCCTCTCGTGAAGACAAGGCCAGCCAACAAAACAACAATGCCTCATTTAACAGTTAATGAACATAAATGAATGGCTAATATGACTTAATGGCAATACAAACTGATATTTACCATCCAAAATAACCCGACCAGGGTGTCACAAGTCACGAGAATCTAGAAGGTTTATTAATACAACTACAAGGTCTGTAATGCATAGAAATGAATCTGGAAATCAAGAGGAAGAAACTCGGTTCCGCGAACGCTGGCAGTCACCTTGCTCAGCTTCAATAGTCATACTTTCAATCAGCTAGTAACCCGCTACCGGGTGAACAATACCTGCAACTGCATGCGGGGTGCAGGGAGTAAAGTGAGTACTTCCAACTAAGTGTAATAAGAGTAAATAATAACTGAGCAATAAGAAATCATGTAAGAACACTCCATCATGCTATATAGGACAGTACAACCTTTTGAGCATACATTAAAACCGTGAAAATTCTTTAGAAATATCTAGCTCAGTTAAAAACCTTCTTTAAAAAAATATCCATTTTCCAACAGTAAGCATATGAATACGATATCAGGTAGTGCAAGTCCGCACACAAGTCAGCCACTTGGGCACACCACTCTATTTACAAATAACACCAGGGTATCTGGTACACAGTACAAGAAATAGCATGGATGCTAATGATATGAGAGTGTTGAATGTCATGCCACGTAGTACAAATAGGAATCAATGCGTGAATACAATGCAATGCACATGACCGCTGCGGTATACAGCCCGATCCATTTGTGTACCCGCGCTCACTGTGGGGGTTCAGAATCCGGAGGGGCTCCTACAGCCCAAGCGCAATATCAATATCACACTGCTGTGGCGCTCAGCCCGATCCATCCTCAGTCTAGAAATGCACACATAACAGTGCTGCGGTGCGCAGCCCGATCCATGCTCAGTCTAGAAATGCACATAAGCCCCTTGGGCAATAGTAAAATAGTAGTTCTCTGCTCAAAACGTCAGTAAAATATCATTTAAGTTTTCAAATCTTAGAAAGATGGCTGAGTTTGCAAAACAGTATTTAGAACCTTGGACTGAGATCAAATAATATGCAACGTAATGCAAAAACAATGATATCAATCCCTGAAGGATTCAAATAATCGGCACGAAGCCCAAAACATGGCAATCAACCCAAATCATGATAGCATCAAATAGTTTTCAATCAATCACGCAGTAAAATCAACAACAGGGACGGACCAAGTCACAATCCCCAACGGTGCTCTATCCCACGCTCATACCTGGCGTGCAAGTCACCACAATACAGCACTATGATGTGCAAATCCGGGGTTTCAAACCCTCAGGACATCATTTACAAGTATTACTCACCTCGAACCGGTGAAATCTCTAGCTCGTAACGCCTTTGCCCCTCAATTCGGCCTCCACGCGCGTCGAATCTAACTATAATCAGAGCGAATGCATTAAAATATGCTAAGAGAACCATACCCAATCGAAAATAATCGAAAAATATCAAGAATCTCGAAACTAGCAAAACCTGAGCCCCGGACCCGCTTCTTGAAAAATTATAAAACTTACATTACCGAATTCCTCGTCTCGCCACAAGTCATACAAACCAAGAACTCCCAAATCCGAGCTCAAATGACCTATCAAATCCCAATTTGAAATATTAAAACTCAAGCCCTAGCTTTACCCCTTTTTTTTTAATGAATTTCAACCAATTTCCATGTTAATTCTACCATAAACTTGAATAATTATGCCAAGGAACTTACCTCCATTCGATTCTCAGTCAAAACCCTCGAAAATTCTCACCCAAATCTCTCCAAGATGCTCAACAATGGAGGAAAATAACCCCCAAGTCGCGAATGAAATGCCCTTTTGAAAACCTTCTGTCCACAACAACTTTCGCTTCTGCGGCCACACAACCGCTTCTGCGCTCACCGCTCTTGCGGTCTTCCTCCGCTTCTGCAGGCTTTCACTTAAGGGGCATGACCGCTTCTGCGTTCCAAAACTCGAACCCGCGATACCGCTCCTGCGGTTAAGACTTCCGCTTATGCAGACACTGCTGAACACATACCTTTTCGCACCTGCGAAGCTTCTTCCGCTTCCGCGAAGCCGCATCTGCGGTCTCCCTTCCGCAAATACGGAAACACCTGCTGCAAAAAAACCAGCAAAACTTTCAACTTAAAATTCTCTCGTTCAACCACCTGAGCTCATCCCGAGGTCCCCGGGACCTCAACCAAAAGCACCAACATAACTCTAAATATCATACCAACTTGTTCCAATCATCAAAACACGTCAAACAACACTAAAACCATCAATTCACATTGGATTCAAGCCTAAGTTTCTTCAAAACTTCCGAAATGCGCATTCAATCAAAAACCCAACCAAACGATGTTCGAATGACCTGAAACTTTGCATGCATACCCAAAATCACCTAACGGAGAAGTGTCTTCAAAACTTCTGAAATGCGCATTCGATCAAAAACCCAACCAAACGATATCCGAATGACCTGAAACTTTGCACGCTTATCCAAAATCACCTAACGGAGCTACTGCAACTCTCGGAATTCCATTTCGACTCTCGGATCAAAATCTCACCTATCAACCGGAATCCGCCAAAATTCAAACTTCGCCAATTCAAGCCTAATTCTACATCGGATTTCCAAATTCAATTCCGATCGCACTCCTAAGTCACAAATCATCCTCCAAAGCTAATTAAATCACCAGAATTTACATCCGAGCCTTCTAACTATATAGTCAACTTCTAGTTGACTTTTTCCAAAACAAGCTTCCTTCTAAGAGGCTAAGTGCCTCATTTCCAGTTAAAACCAATTCAATTCTATCCGATCAACTCAAATACTGACATTGAAACATAGAGCAATATAATATGGGGGAAACGGGGCGGTAACTAACGTAACAACGGGCCGGGTCGTCACATCCTCCCCAACTTAAACAAACGCTCGTCCTCGATCGTACCCAGAGTTGTCCTAGAAGCCAACCAAGGACTGAACAACCTTACCAGGCATATACCCAGGGTGATCTCAAGTCACCCTATCTCTTATAGGTCCGACAACACAACATGGCTGAAATTACCCAATCCAGTCTAGTCCATAATTCACATAACTACCTTTTCACTTCTGAAACCATCAATACGATCAAACCTCACACCTATACTTTGAATAGTCCCAAACCAGCTATAATAACCCATACTTGCAACCTCAATGAAATCACATGATATACCACATAATCCAGCACCTGAAACGATAACTTCTATTCACAGCAGCTGTCCACAACAACCATATACCAATAAAAACCTCTTATTAGCTAAAGCCCCATTCCAACACTTCATATCCTATCAATGATAATGAAACACACAACAAACCATAACCATTTCTCAGATCAACCACTCATGAAACCACTTCCCTTTTGACTAATACCACAGCAGATTTCCGAAATCATACTCAAAATCAGAACCTCACGTCAATATTCAGAATAAACTCGAACCTCGATATTATTCTTCCAACAAGCTATAATCAAATTTGTCCGTGTCCATTAATGACT
>MU673739.1:7824-18651 GCA_026770625.1 Nicotiana glauca | reverse complement strand
GGAATACAAATTTCTTTATTGCTTATTCTTGCTTAACGAAAGCTTATTGTACTTTTTTTTTGGTCTCTTGATTATTAGTAACCCGATTTTCTATCTTAAATTCTAGTTTTGATCAAATTATCATTTTTTGGTTAAACAATACAAAAGTTATGTAACTCAGTATTCATGAAATAAAGAGGCGATAACTAAAATCATGTGGCCTACATTATAAATTTGTATAAAAAAAGCATGCAAATCAACCAATAATTCCTATACATAATATCCAATAAGAATATAATTTTCCCTTAGCTAGGTGCCCTATGCCCCTATCTTCCCTAGTTATGTGTCTAAAACTTATAATTTAATTATTCAATCACAAAGAGGATAATAAACTGTCCAAATAATCACTTCCAAGATCCTCAAACTCTAGGATGTCCAAGTCACTCTGATCAAGATCCTCCTCCCAGCTTCTCATAATTTTCTTTTGTATAGGTAATTGATTAATTACATCTAAATCTTCAAACATGCTCCAATCCCTGGACACCCTTTTTCTTGTATTAGAAATAGACTGATCATCCCAACCAAGATATGCACCTCCAATTTGTGAAACTGATGATGGAAAAGTTAAAGATATTCCCATGGCTTGAGCAACAGTTTCAAGGGGGAAGTTTAAGTAGGCTTTAGGACCTCTTATCCTCAAAGCTGCTTTATCATAAGCCATGGCTGCTTCTTCAGCAGTATTAAATGTCCCTAGCCAAACCCTAGCTCCTTTTCTTGATGAATCCCTTATCTCCGCCGCGTATTTTCCCCATGGCCTCCTTCTTACTCCTCTATAATGCCTTGTAGTAATTACCATCTTCTTCTTCTTCTTCTCTACTTTGACATCTTCATTTTTGCTTGTTGATTCATCATTTGAATGTATTTTGTCATTAGGAAGAAGAATTTCATTAAGAAGCTCTTCCCAAGTATCAGCTCCCATTGATATCCATCTTCCTAAACTTGGCAACCTTTCAAGACTTGGTAATTCTTCCCATTTTTCAGGACATTGATTTGTCTCTCTTTGAGCCTTTTCATAATTAGCTTCATTCTTGGATATGAAGTTTGCCCAAACATTCTCTAGAATTTCTTCACATGCTACTTCTTGTTGTTGGTTCTTTTCCACATGAGTCATCTTTAAAGAATATTGCATATGAATAATATTGTAGGAAATTACTTGAGGACTATTTATAAGAGAGTCTATCTTTTGTGTGCTGGCTTCTTGTTTGGTGATGACTCGGAAATAACAGGTCAGCCAATGATTTTAATCCAATTGATGAATTGGAAGCCAGTATGATGCTTATACTACAAACTATGACTAAGCTAAATTCAAGGATGATTACTAGAATTTAGACATGAAGAAAGGTGTTTACTTTAGTGTTTTTAATATTTTCTTGTTGAATGCTTTGATTATAACTAATCATTTTGTGTTGTTTGCTGAAAAATCTATCTTTTTAATATTTTTTTAATCCATCTATACTAAATGATTAATGAGATAACAAGCAGGTGAAGAGTATGAAAAGGCTTGTTCAAGTCTCATATTATTTTGCTTTCTCGTCACTAGTTCCTTGAACTGCGACGTTTTTTGAGTTTTTCTTTGAGATCGCAATATAAGGCTACATCATCCAATTTCCTTAAACTTCTTAGTTAAGGAACGAATGTTCACATTGAACCATTAATATGTTTTTAAAAAGCCCCTAAAAAAAATTGTTACACTTAAAAGAGCCTGGCACAAGTAACATATATAAGCTAATTATTAATGTACTTAATTTAGCTAAGATATGGCGAACTAATTAAAGATCCTGTACGACCAAACAGTTCGTGATTCATTGTTTGCCTGAAAATAGAAACAAGTTACTCCTAACATTTAATTTTGTTTGTAACGACCCGACCCGTCGTCTCATGAGTTATCGCTCTGTTTTCCCCATTTTATGCTTCTTCATGTTTCGTTATCGGTATGTGGTGTGTGAGAGTTGATTTGGATTAGCTTTGATAAGAAATGAGACACTTAGTCTCTTTAAGGAAGGCTTAAGTTGGAAAAGTCAACCGGACGTTGACTTATGAGTCATAGGGCTCGGATGAGATTTCCTGTGATTCGGTTAGCTTCGGGTGATGATTTGTAACTTAGGAGAGTGATTGGAAGTGATTTTGGAGGTCCGGTGTAGAATTAGGCTTGAATTAGCGAAATTAGTATTTTGGCGATTTCCGGTTGATAGGTGAGATTTTGATCCGATGGGTCGGAATGGAATTCCGAGAGTTGCTGTAGCTTCATTGTGTCATTTGGAATGTGTGTACAAGATTTCAAGTCATTTGGACATCGTTTGGTCGGATTTTTGATCGAATGCGTGTTTTGGAAGTTTTTGAAGAACTTAGGGTTGGATTTGATGTGAATTGATGGTTTTACTGTTAATCAAGGTATTTTGATGATTGGGAAAAGTTTGAATAAGGTATTAGATCATGTTTGTATTTTTGGCTGAGGTCCCGGGGGCCTCGGGGTGAGATCGGATGGTTAAACAGAGAGTTTTGGAACTTTTGTATGTTAAAGGTTAGTTGGTATATGGTGTTTTCGCACCTGCGGTTATGGACCGCAGGTGCGGTCACGTAGAAGCGGAGGAAAGACCCGCTGATGCGAAGTCTTAGGGTTTAGGCTGTTTCCGCAGAAGCGGTAACGTCAACTGCATATGCGAAGCCGCAGATGCGGGAGGTTGGTCGCAAAAGCGGACCCGGAGATTTCTTGATTTTCCGCAGAAGCGGAATATGTCCGCAGAGCGGATGTCGCAGAAGCGACTTATAGACCGCAGGAGCGGTCGAGGCCCTTAAGTGGAGAACCGCAGAAGCGGTATAGATGTCGCAGAAGCGGTCCCGCATAAGCGGGGACGGGACCGCATAAGCGAAAAGTGCTGGTCAGAGAGGGTTTTAAAATAACACTTTCATCCGCGAGCTTGGGATATTTTCCACCATTGTTGAACATCTTGAGAGCTTTTTGGGAGCAATTGAAGAGGTTTCGTCTGGAGTTCATTGGAGGTAAGATTTTTGAGGTAAAAACATGATTATTATGTGAAATTAAACTAGAAATTCATGGAATTAAGCCTAAAATTGATTAACTAGGGCTTGAGATTTTGAGATTTAAATTTGGGATTTGAGGGAATATTTGAGCTCGAATTTTGGTAAAATTTAATATGTATAGACTCGTGGCGAGATGAGGAATCCATTGATGTGAATTTTTTTATTTTTCGAGAAGTGGGCCCGGGGCTCGGGTTTTGCTAGTTTCGAGATTTTTGCTATTTTCTATTGTTTTCGATTGGGTATTATTTTCTTAGCATATTGTGATGTATTCGTTCTGATTTTGGTTAGATTTGATGCGCGTGGAGGCCGATTTGAGGGACAAAGGCAACGCGAGCTAGAGATTTCACCAGTTCGAGGTGACTAATGTCTGTAAATGATAGTCTGAGGGTTTGAAACCCCGGATTTCCACATCATAGTGCTGTATTGAGGTGACTTGCACGCCGGATAGCGAGCGTGGGGTAGAGCACCATTGGGTATTGTGACTTGGTCCGTCCCGATTGATGAAATTACTACATATTTGACTGAAACTACTTGTTATCATCATAATTCTGGCTGATTACCATGCTTGGGCTTCGTGCCAACTATGTGAATCCTTCAGGGATTGATATCACCGTTTTGCATCACTTTTGCATATTATTTGATCTCGATCCAAGGTTTTAATACTGTTTTGCAAACCCAGCCATCTTTCTAAGATTTGAAAACTGAAACAATAGTTTATTGACGTTTTGAGCTGAGAACCACCATTTTAACATTGCCCAAATGGCTTATGTACATTTCTGGACTGAGCATAGATCGGCCTGCACGCCGCAACGGTGTTATATTGATATTGAGGCCGAAGGCCTGGTTGATGCCACGAGATGACTTGATATTGCGCTTGGGCTGTAGGAGCCCCTCCGGAGTCTGTACACACCCCCAGTGAGCGCCGTCGACGTTAAATATATGGATGGCTCGGGCTGCATGCCGCAATGGGTACCGGAGTGTACCGTCAAATGCATTGCATTGCATTCATGCATTTATTCCTATTTGTATTATCTGTCATGACATTCCAGCACTCGCATTTCATTGGCATCCATGCTACTCCTTGTACTGTTTACCTGATACCCTGGTGTAATTTGCTAATAGAGTGTTGTGCCCGAGGAGCTGACTTATGTGCTGACTTACACTATCTGTTTCGCATTCATTTGCTTAACTGTTGGAAAAAAGGATGTTTTCAAAAGAGGTTTAAAAACTGAGTCCAGATATTTCCAAAGATTTCACCGTTTCACTGTTTTCTCAAAGGGTTACACTGTATTATATAGCATGATGACTTGCTTTACGTGGTTTCTTGCTACTCAGTTATTATTTACCTTTATTAATCACTGAGTTGGAGTACTCACTTTACTCCCTGCATCTCGGGTGCAGATGCAGGTATTAGTTTATCCGGTAGCGGGTTGAGCTGGTTGAGGATTTGCTATCGTAGCTGTGCAAGATGACCGCCAGCGTTTGCGGCACCGGATTTCTTCCTTTGATTCCAGATTTTATTCTATGTATTACAGGCTTTGTAGTTGTATCAAAAATCCTTCTAGATGCTCGTGACTTGTGACACCCCGATTTCGGGCTGAGTCGGAATGGGTTCCCTGTTTTATCACGTTTTTTCTGCAATATGATTTCATTATCCATGATTCAGACTTATTCATATTAAGTAACTGTTAAAAGAGGCGTTGTTGTTCTGTTGGTTGGCCTTGTCTTCACGAGAGACGCCATCATGACCGGGTGTGGGAATTTGATCGTAACATTGTCATTCCCACAAAGAAAAAGAAACATCACGACAAGTACCTTTTTAAAAAAAAGAAAAAAACTTTTCCAAAAATAGTACTATTTGGATTTAGCGTGATTTAGCTTCACATTATGAAAGCTGAAGCAGGTAATTTGGAGAATGAAAGAACAAGAACGTCATCTTTAATTTACTGCAAAAATTGATCTACTTTTTCTTATTGTTTACGTAATTTTGATCAAATGAAAGAGACCAATTCCAAAAGAACATAAAACATACCCTAGCTAGCACACCTTTGCTTTAATTATTTTCCTTATAAAACCTGAGCATGTACACAAATTAGTTTTAAAAAAAAAATTAAAAAAAAAAAAAAAGAAGAAGAGCTTTTTTTTTTTAATTGAAGGATGAAAATAAGCATTATAAGAGAAAGTTTCCTCTTTTCCATTTTGTTTTTCTTTTTAGTTTTTTCTTCCTCTCTTGCCCTGGAAGATCTAATATACCTTTTGACATTTGTTTGAGTTGCTGGCTTGTCAAGGTTTCTATTGTGTATGGGCAGAAAAGCCATTTCTTGCGAAATAATCCTTAAATAAGTGACCAAGAAACTTTTTGGTTTAGTGTAAAAGAAAGTTTCTTTTAAAAGTTTATTGCCTATAGCTTTAAAAGCTTGTTTCGATGGTTATTAATTACTTATTCTATTATATCGTATTGTTATTTTAAATATAATATTTATTTTAATTGTTACCTAAATTTTATTGTATTATTAAATTCATTGTTACATAACGATAAAAAGTGTCACTTTATGGAACGGTCAAATTGGTGTGGTGGTGTCGTTTCCTTGCTTTTTCTCTCATATTACTCTTCCTTATTATTATTAGATAATTATATTTTATCTTTTACCCAACTTTTTATATAATAATTCTACTCCGTATCCTTTTTTTAGTACTCATATTGTCGGTGTGTGATATCATGAAATGATGGCAAATGATATAGTATATCCAAATATTATATTCAACAAACAATACAATACAATACAATATAATGCAGTACTATATGATACGATACATTATGAAACGACATGTAACAATAATCCAAACAGATTGTAAAAGGTTAAAGGCACACTTCTTTACAACAATTTCGCTCAATATATTAAATTTCAATTATTTCTCTCTTTGTAAGATTTTGAGCTTGTTTTAATTGGCTATATAGTTGAGAAGCATCAAATGTTAGAAAAGTATTTTTGAGGACTGAAACTAATTAATTTTACAAATAAGCATTTATTACTATGTTAAAATAATTAAAGCATTAAAATTGATAATAAGTGGTAGGCGTATTTGATAGAACGTGTTGATAAGCATTTTTTTTTTGTTGAAATGAGTTAAATTCCTTAAAGCCATTTACAAACATTAACCTAGATTAACCTTACACGAATAAAAAAATTAATGGCAGAAATAGAACAAAGGATTAAGGAATTTTGTTTTGAAAATGGTCTTTTAGAGATCATAGAAATAAAAGTATTCAGTCAAATCAAATATACTAGTGAGTTCAAAAGTGGATGACCAATTTTTGATCTTTTACTTGGTTTGACTTATAAAACCTTAGAAGTTTTTATCAAATATGTAGATAAGTAAAAATTAGTAGTACCCAAGCAAACACCCTCTTTATTTTTTGTCATTTCCGGTAGCACAAATCCCATAATCTTTTCATTATTCCATTTCCTATGAACACATGCTCATGTTGCTTTCGGTCTTTGATAAAGAAACAAAAATTCTTTAACGACAACGATCAATATGTTTTAATTGATCCTAGTTGGCCATAATGTCATGCCATCGTATCACTAAGATACACTTAAAGAATATTAGTAATTAGATTCATTTTCCTTTTCTTTTTATAGCCAGTGCACCATTTCTTGAATTTTCTCTCAACTATGTAAATAAATTAGTGAAAATAAAATTTAAAAAAAAAAGAGAGAAAAAAATATTTTTCCCATGGCAAGAGCGAAAATACAAGAGAAGGCATTTGTTTATCCTAAACACGGATAGCAATTGAATTTATACTGTGATTTTAAGGGCACGTGATTTACTTAGCACAAATTGAGAGAAAACGTAGATTGACAATGAAATTAATTGCGAATATAAATGAAGCAAACCAAATAAATGTATAGCTTTAATACTTGAGCAAGACTACCCTCCAATTAAATGAATGTTTCGCCGGAAGTATAAACACAGTAACAATATAGTGAGAGCTTAAGAGAAAGTGAATATATAGCTTTATGTAACGTTAATATGATGATGAATACAAATGATCATCTCCCCTTTATATAGTTGTAATGACCCGGCTAGTCGTCTCATGAGTTACCGCTCTATTTTCTCCATTTCTGCTTCTTTATGCTTTGTTTCTCCGTGTTATGTAGTATCGGGTTGGTCGGATCGAATCTGGAATGGTTTTGGTAAGGTTTGAGACGCTTAGTCTCTCTTTAGGGAGCTTAAGTTGGAAAAAGTCAAACGGATGTTGACTTATATGTTAGAGGGCTCGGATGTGACTTCCGATGGTTCGTATTAGCTTCGGGAGGTGATTTGAGACTTAGGAGTGTGATCGGAATGAGTTTTGGAGGTTCGGAGTAGATTTAGGCTTGAATCGGCGAAGTTGATATTTTGACGATTTTCGGTTGGTAGGGAGATTTTGATATAGGAGTCGGAATAGAATTTTGAGAGTTGTATAAGCTTTGTTATGTCATTTGGGATATGTGTGCAAAATTTCAGGTCATTCAGACGTGGTTTGGTTTGATTGTTGATCAAAAGCAAAATGCGGAAGATTTTGAGAATCTTAGGCTTGAATCTGATGTGTTTTGGTGGTTTTGATATTGTTTGAGGTGTTTTGAAGATTGGTACAAGTTTGAATGAGGTTATGGGGTATGTTGGCATGTTTGGTTGAGGTACCGAGGGCCTAGGGTGATATTAGGCTGGTCAATCGGACCATTTCGTATTGCTTGGAGTTGCAGGTTTTGAGGTTCAGTTGTTGTAGAGATTTCCTTTTCGCGATCGCGTAGGGTGTCTCGCGATCCCGTAGAAGCTTTTGAAGGGCAGCCCAGTTTATCCTTCGCGTCCGTGAAGGTTGAGTCGCGATCGAATAAGGTGAAGGCAATTGTTGATCGCGAACGTGTGAAGTCGATTGCGTTCGCGTAATGTTAAGTGGACCAGGGGTCTTGGCTTGAAATTGTTCATTGCAAATGCGCCAGTCTGCGATCGCGTAGTGTACCCGTGATCGCAAAGAAGGATTTTAAGGCCTGGGCAGAATGTTTTAAAAAGGCTATTCCGCAACTTTGAACCTAACTTTCACCATTTTTGAGCGATTTTGGAGCTATTTGAAGAGGATTGAAGAGAGATTCAAGGGGGAAACACATGGAGATAAGATTTTCAGACTCAAAACTCGATTCTAATGTGAATTCCACCTAAATAATCATGGAAATTAAGCCAAAAATTTATGAACTAGGGCTTGGAAACTTAGACTTTTGATTGAGGATGCAAAGGCTTAGCGAGCTAAACTTCAGGCCGGATTGAGGTGAGTAATAATTTTAAATGCTGTTATGAGGGTATGAAACCCTGGATTACACAACGTTCGGCTGTGTTGAGGTGACGCAGATGCTAGATGATGAGTGTTGTGTTGTACACCATTGGGGATTGTGACTTAATCCATCCCGAATGACTATTTTTCTGTATATTTGTTAGCTAATTGCTTGATATTATTATAATTTGGGCTAAATGCCATATTTGGGCTTCGTACCAACTGTTTGAACCTTTAGAGGATCGTTAACGATATTTTTCCTCACTATTTGATTTCATACTTGTGCTCAGCTTTCAATGTTTTCAAAACTCAGCTATGTTAATCTGTTTTAGAAACCTTAAAGGTTTGATGTTTTAAAGATATTTTGAGTTGAGCTACATATTTTTACCATTTCCCAAGGGGCTTATGAGATTCTAACTAAGTAAGTGCGAGGGCTTGTATTGTGAGGATACTTTTGGGTCGGGCTGCACGCCGCAACAGTAATATACTAATTATGATAATAAGGCAGAGGTCCTGAGATTGTACGCCACGAGGTGGCTTGATATTGATATGAGGTCGAGAGCCTGTTTATGATGCCATGAGATGGCTTGATATTGCGCTTGGACCGTAAAGGGCCCCTCCAGGAGTCTGCATATCCCAGTGAGCGTGGGTACCCATTGTGATATGAGATATAGCCTGAGGGGCTGGTCTTGTTCTGTGATATTGCCCGAGGGGCTGATTTTGATGTTGTTGTGCCCGAGGGGCAGTTTTTATGTGTTTACCATTCCTAGTTATTTTTTCTATATATTGTTGTTTGCTTAAAAATATGTTTTTACGAGATTTCATTGCTAAATTGTGTTTACTGATTTTGTCATGCGTCTGATAACTAAATTTTGTGTTTAACGTGATTTTATATTGTTCAGTCTTCATTTATTCTTATTACTCAATGAGTTGGAAGTACTCACTTTACTTCCTGCACCCCTGTGTGCAGATTCAGGCGCTACAGGTCCTGCTACTGAGGGTTGATAGTTCCAGCAGATCTTTAGAGATTTACTAGATAGATGCTTGGTGAATCGCAGCCCAGTGCAATCTCCCTCTATTTTATTTCCTTTCTAATTCAGTTATATATAGTAGAGTAGACTCTGAGTTGTAGTATTGGATTAGATGCTCACGACTTGTGATCAAGAGGCGCCATCATGACCAAGTTGGATCTAGGGTCGTGACAAGTTGGTATTAGAGACTAGGTTACAAAGGTCTCATGAGCAGGTTTAGTAGAGTCTCGTGGATCGGTGTGGAGACGTCTGTATTTATCCTCGAGAGGCTGCAGAACCTTTAGGAAAATTCCATATTCTTGAAATTCTTGTCATGCAAATTTGTTGATCTGAGAACTAAACTTCTGTTATTCTCTTATAGATGGTGAGGTCACGCGCTACCGGTCAGGATGAACGACCACCAGTACCACCAGCTGGAGCCACTAGAGGTCGAAGACATGGTCGAGGCCGTAGTAGGGGTAGAGGTGCAACCCACACAACAGCTAGGGCAGCACCTGCAGATCCACCAGCCATCATAGTTCAGGATCAGGTCCCGGCTATGGATGCTCTAGCAATACCAGCTCAGGCACCAGCTATGCCCATTGTGATTCTGGGTCTTTAGGATACTTTGGTCCAGATATTGACAGTATATACGAGTCTTGCTCAGGTGGCCGCAGTTTCTACTACCGCAGCCACATCTCAGGCAGGGGGAGGCTCTTAGACTCCCGCCGCCCGCACACCTGATCCGGTGGTTTAGGGAGTGCAGACACCGGAGACACATCCGGCCCAGCCGGTCGCAGCTGCTCATGATTATGTAGTTCGTGATACTCCAGGGAACGAGCAGTGCAGGTTGGAGAGGTTTGGTAGACTTCAGCCTCCGACCTTCAGTGGTGCAGAGGGCGAGGATTCCCAGTGTTTCTTAGATAAGTGTTAGAGAATGCTTCGTACAATAGCTATTCAGGAGACCAACAGGGTCTCTTTCACTACTTATCAGTTTTCTGGACCTGCCTTCATTTGGTGGGAAGCATTCGAGAGGCGTAGGCCTTTTGGTGTAGCACCTCTTACCTGGAAGCACTTCTCTATTCTCTTTCTAGAGAAGTATGTGCTACAGTCTCGTAGGGAGCAACTGCATAGGGAGTTTGAGTGGTTGCGTTAGGGAGATATGACTGTGACTGTCGACGCCCCCGTTTTTCTAAGGAGGAAAGCAGGTTTCGACATTATAGATGAAATGACTCTTCTATTCCCTTTTTGGGGAATTAGATTATGGATTTTGGAGAGTCGCCACCTAATGATTATAGTGCATTAGGACACTTTAAAAGAAAATAAGAAGATTTTGAAAGAAAACCAGAGTTCGGGTAAGGGCTTGAGATTATCTCGAGGGGAAGGTGTTAGGCACCCCTCAAGATCCACTAGTGTGGTTCC
>MU673738.1:93235-105458 GCA_026770625.1 Nicotiana glauca | reverse complement strand
TGAAGCCATTTCAATGTTCTTGAACTTTGGTGATTGAAAAGTTGAGATGAGAGGTAGAGATTGTCCCACTGGGCGTGCCAGAATTTGTAGACAATAAATTTGCGGACGAGAAAATAAAATCAAGACCGAAAAATATCGCAACAATCGTAGTATTTTATTTCGAATATTTGAGTGCTACAATCTCTATGATTCCTCTGATTCTACTTTTCTAGTATAAATTCAAGGGCTTTTGAGCTTAATCTTGAATTTGAATTTGTTGCCACGAACGACGATCTTGTTCTTGAGCTTGAGCTTGATTGCTTGAACTTGATCTTGATTCGTTCTTCGTTCTTGAGCTTGAACTTGATTTCTTGAACTTGAATTTGAAGCTTGAAACTTGAAACTTGTAGAGAAATTTGCGGCGTTTGATCTACGAGATCTCCCTTGCTTCTTGTTATAACTTCTGGTCCCTTTTCTAAGTTATGAAGACCCCTATTTATAGTTGTGGAAGGGAAGAGTTATGATAAGAACAAACTCTTTCCGACCAATCAAATTAAAGCATGACATGGCCGCATTTGATTGGCCAGAACATGTCACTTGCACATGTGGCACAATTTAATTGGCCTTTCAGTGTGACTGGGCATGCCTTGTCATTTTGACACGTGGCATGATCTTATTGGCTCTTTCGCTTGACATGGCGCGCAACGTCATGCACCAAATTGGGCCTCTAGGAAGATGACATCTTGGGCCTAATGAATTGGGCTCATCACTTTAGCCCAATTAAATGGGTTAGCCCGATGAATTAAGACTTATTTATTTAATCCATATATATTGGACTTATATAATTAATTCAATTATATTAGCCCATATATTTATTTGGACCAATATATCTTTGAATTTAAAATATAGTCCAAATTATTTCATGGATTTAATTTTAATAAAATTTATATGCCTACAGTAAGTCTCAAAGATACCTATTTAGTTTCTAAAGTATTCGCAAAAGCGGTTGGTTATATTGAGACAATAAATAAAAGAAAGATTTAATATCTTCTATTACTACAACTTGTAGCGGGATAATATGTATGTGAAAAACTATCGACTTTATTCTCTAGTTTGTACTACACAAATAAAAGAATACCATACTAAAGTGGATGTTTATTGACATAAAAACTCATATCATAATAAACTTGAAGTTTATTGATAGTTGCATATGTCATGATGTAAATCTGAACTTTATCAATCTTGATAATTTATTCAGTTGGCATAATTGGTTTAGCCATGTTATTTAAGAATGATGTACAAAAATTAAAGATAATCTACATGGGTAAATATTAAAGAACTAGAAAGTTCTTTACGAATTCTCTTATGTTGCTTGTTCTTATTAATTAATAGACCAACTAAAATTGGGATTGAATCCCATGAATGCTGGAAATATTAAAGGTGAATATGGGCCGATTCATCTGCCATGTATACCATATAAGATGCATCTATGAGATGGTTACACGTGCGATTATTATTCACCCGCAACATGGTATTTGCGAGTTAACTTTCTCAATAATTTGATTTAGAGCATAATTTCCAGATTTTTTATCCAAGATAGTTCATCTTGATAAGTTGGTTTACATCACAGTTCGTTTAGTAAAATAATTTATTGAATATTTCCACTTAATAGCTAAACAATTACTTATGAGAACAAATTGATCTATATCAGTTTGATATACGTTATATACCAATGTATATTATTTTCTTCCCTCACAAGTGGTTCAGGGTCCGGAACCAAATAATTTTATCTTATTATTATTGATGTACGGTGTATATTTTGATTAATACCATAACGCATAAAGGTGGATTTTCAAAGTTGAGGAAGCAAGTTAGTTTTTCTAATATGAGGGGGAGACAAGATAAATAGTTGAGAAAATGTTACGTAAAATGAATTATCATGTGAACATCTAGATCCTAGAATAAAATAATATGAACTTGAAGATCATAAAAGGATAATTCATTTGTAATATATTGTAAAGCATGCCAAACGCATTTGCTGGCCCAAAGAAAGTAACTATATTCTCATTACAAATGCTCCTATTATTTCCTAGAAGGACAAAGTCTATGGTGCGCTTAAAATGTATAGACAAATCGATTTCAAATAAACTTCTTGATAAAGAAGATGAGCAAATAATCAAAATGGTCATAATAAAGGAGGCAACTGTTCTAGAAAATCACATGACATAACACTTCATAAATCTTAGGAGAGATTCAGGTACCTGAATATATGAATGAAGAGATCTCTATGTTATATCTATATGAAAATAAGGAGATTGGAACCGATATAAAATATTTGCCGACGACAACTATAATAGCGCTAAATATATAATGATCTTAAGTCTACAGAAACAATTCAAGTAGAATTAGTTTCATATGAAAGACACGTTGTTTTGGACCTACAGTTCAAACACTTGAAAGTATAAAGTAAATGGTGTATGCAATCACTTTTATTTATTTTATATGTCTAGTATGACATGAAACGTTGATATCATCTAAAGTCTATTTAAATGGTTTATTTGACTATACTTATATGACAATAACCCCCAAAGGATTTAAATTGCTTCAAGCATATAGAATTCATGGTCATGAAGTACTACATCCTAAGTGCAATTTGTGCACATATGTATCTTGTTATAACTATAAACATGATAATATGATAGCGAAAATCTCTATGGAGATATTGAAAATCCACGACATTTTATGAAAACATTACATATCTATCAGGAATGATGTTGTCAAGGTGAAACATATTCATTCAAGTGATAAAATGGCTGATTTGTTTATCAGATCTCTACCAATGATCTTTCGAAAGTGGTGCACAAGATTGGGATGCGAAGGTTCAAGAATGTGAATTGATATTCTCATCAGGGGAAGTTAATACACGTTGTACTCTTTTTTTCTTACAAGATTTTGTCCCACTGGGTTTTCCTTGCAAGGTTTTTAACGAGGCAACCAAAAGGCGTATTATTAGATATGTGTACTCTTTTTCCTTCCTAGAATTTTTTCCCACTGAGTTTTATTTTAGTTAAGGTTGTAACGAAGCACATTATCTGGTAAATCAGGGGCGGATCTACAGTTATAGGTATGGGTTCCCAAAAACCTAGTAGCTTTGGTGTAGACCCTGTATTTATATTAAGAAATCTATTAAATGTATAACAATTTTTATGTAGGAACCCAGTAATAAAATATCTTGTTGGTTCAATGGTAAGGTGAGGAACCCATACTAATTTTTCCAAACCCACGATGCAAGTTCGATTCCCAGTAGCTTATTTTAGTTTTTCCCATATATTTTGGCACAAAGTTTTATGTATTTTCTTACCAACTTTTTGACTTTATGACCAGTTTTTCAAACTTTGCTATGTTTGTTTAACTAAAATAATAAAAAGTAAAGACACTTGCTATGTTTGTTTAACTAAAATAATAAAAGTAAAGACACTAAAAATTGAAAGGTGTACCATCAGGAAAAGAAATATTCCATTTTCCTTACCAATTGTCCAATTCCCAATCCCATTCCAGCGGCAGCAACTCAATTACTCAAAATGTGTTCTTCAAATTCAATGCCTCTGTTTTAAGCAATCACTCAAAATTAAAAACTAGTTTTAACTTCTTCACTTATTTTCACTCCATTGCAACAGGTATTTTGATTTCCTTCCTCCTCTTTCTTCTTTTTTTTTATTTATTGTTTTCCTCTCATGAATAGAGAGGGTTTTGAGAAAATAAATAGCTACAGCCTAAAGTTTATTTCCAGTTAATAAATGGTGAAATTGCATAGATTGTGATTTGATAGTTCTTACTTCTTAGTTAGTTAGTTATCTTGATATCTAAGAGAAAAAATAAAAAAAAAATACAGTGGAATAATTTGTTTAATTTGTTTTTTATGATTTATAGGATATTTTAGTAAGAGTCAAGATGATCAAGAGATTCTTCAAGCCGCAAATCTCTTCAGGTTCTACTTCTAGTTCTCCTTCATGTCCAGTGGTTAATAATAATGTCAATTCTTCATAATCATCACACCTAAATAATATGTTGGATTTGAATCCTCTTGAACGAGATCCTGGTGAAAGAAAATAAATTTCAGAATATCCTCCTAATTTACGTGATCGAGTGAGAAGGCATTACATTGAAAATGGACCTTGTCAACTTAGAGAGTTTAATTTTCCAAATACAAATTTTGGTGGAAAATTGCGTCATTTTAATCCTAAATGGTTTAAGACTTCATATTCTGAATGGTTAAAATATAGTATTGAAAAAGATGCAGCATTTTGCTTATGTTGTTACTTGTTCAAAAATGAGATTGGCGGATATAGGAAAAAAGTCGGTGATTCTTTTACAATAGATGATTTTAGGGCTTGGAATAAAGGTATAGAAAGTCTTAATGAACATGTGGGTCAAGTGAGTAGTATTCATAATCGATGTTTTAAGATAATTTTAGATTTAAAGAATCAAGGACAATCTATTATAACTTCTTTTGACAAACAATCCGAGAAAGCTAAAAGTGAGTATCGAGTTCGCTTAAGTGCCTCAATTGATGTTGCAAGGTATCTTTTGAAAGAAGGAATGCCTTTTCGAGGTCACGATGAGAGTGAAACTTCTACAAGAAGGGGCAACTTCTTAGATCTCTTAAAGTGGTATGCCGATAAGAAGGAAGATGTAAAAAATGTTGTGCTAGAAAATGCTCCAAAAAATGATATCATAATTTATCCAAGTGTACAAAAAGACATTGTGAGATCTTGTGCAAAAGAAATATTAAAGGCAATTATTAAAGACTTGAATGGTGATTGCTTTGGGATATTAGTTGATGAGTCTAAGGATGTCTCTCATAAAGAACAAATGGCGCTTGTTTTGTGTTATGTCAATAAAGATGGTAAAGTTATTGAGAGATTTCTTAGCATTGTTCATGTTAAAGATACATCTACAAAGTCATTGAAAGAAGCAATTTGTTATTTGCTTTTAGAACATTCATTGAGTAAATCTCAAATACGGGGACAAGACTATGATGGAGCTAGTAATATGCAGGGAGAAATTAATGGCCTTAAGACTTTGATTATGAATGATACTCCTTCGGCATATTGCATACATTGTTTTGCTCATCAATTGCAATTGACTCTTGTGGCTGTGTCAAAGAAACATTATGAGGAAGTTTAATTTTTTGATATTCTTGCAAATGTTTTAAATATTGTTGGAGGTTCTTTTAAGCGCAGGGAGATGCTTCGAGATGATCAAGCAGAAAAGCTGGAGGAATTACTAATGCTTGGTGAAGTTCATATAGGAAGCAGATTAAATCAAGAACTTGGACTTCAAAGGGCAGGTGATACTCGTTGGGGTTCTCATTTTCAGATAGTGCATAATTTTATTAATTTATTCTCATTAATTGTTCATGTGCTTGGAACTCTTGCAATTGAGGGTTCAAATTATCATGAGAGATCAATGGCAAAAAGTCTAGTGGATGATATAAGATCATATGAGTTTGTGTATATGTTGCATTTAATGTTGAAAGTGTTGGCACTTACATATGATTAAATATGGCTTTGCAAAAAAAAAGATCAAGATATTGTAAGTGCCATGAATCTTGTTGGTTTTGCAAAGAGACAATTGCAAGGTATGAGAGAATCAGGATGGAATTCTTTGGTAAAAGATGTCTGTTTATTTTGTGGCAAGCATGATATTGTAATCCCCGAAATGGATATGAACTATTCTCGTGGAAAGTCTAAGCGTAAGAAATCAAGTGTTACATATTCTTATCATTTGCATGTTGAGGTTTTCTATAGTATTATTGATTTGCAACTTTCGGAGCTTAACAGTCGTTTCAGTGAAGTGAATACTGATCTACTTCTTGGTATGGCTAGTTTGAGTCCAAAAATTCTTTTGCAAATTATGGTAAAGACAAGATTATGAAACTTGTAATACACTATCCAAATGAGTTCATGAATTCTATGCTTGAAGATCTTGGTTTTGAGCTTGACATCTATATTGACTATGTGCGAGAGGCGGGCAATGAATTCTCTAACTTGAAAAGCGTTGGAGATCTTTTAGAGACAATGGTTAAAACAAATTTGCACATGACTTGGAGATTTGTTTATTTTCTTGCGAAGTTAAGTTTGATATTGCCTGTCGCTACTGCAACGGTAGAAAGGGCTTTTTCTTCGATGAAGTACATTAAAAGTGACTTGCGAAGCAGAATTGTTGATGAATTTTTGAATGATTGTTTAGTTTGTTATATAGAGGATGAAGTATTTGAAAGTGTACCTAATGATGCTATCATTGATTATTTTCAAAACATGACAAGTCGCCGAGTACAATTGTAATGAAAATATTTATATTTATATGTTGTCTTGAAGTATTTTGTTATTTTGTAAATATATGTTGAATATTGATAATTGTTTCTTAGTTCGGCTAGTATGATATATTTACTTAAAGTTGTGGTAGGAACTAGGAACCCATACACTTCAATTCCTAGATCCGCCTCTGTGGTAAATAGACATTCAAGGGGGAGCGTTATAAATAGAATTCTATTTAATGTGAATGTCTAAATTTAGAGATATTTTATAGTTTGTTACTTGGTGGCTAAGTCACTTTTTCCCTATAAATAGAAGAGTGCTGTTCCATTGTAATTGATCTCATATCAATAAGAATTCTCTCCCTCTACTTCTATATGCAATACTCTTCTTCTTCTTTTATTGTGTTATAACAACTAGGTAATATTCTTTTGGGCCGTGAATTTTACTAGTAGTTCCCTTTTTTTTTTGTCTTTTTATGTTTTGTTATTATTTTTAGTTACTTAGTTTTTTTTAATAGATTAATTAATATGAATATTGAAATTAATCAGTATACTCTAAAGTCCTAACTGATGATATCAAGAAAAAGGTAAACCTTTCAATTTTGTCGGCTCGTTATTTTGTTTTCTTTCCTTAATAGACTAAAAAGGGGAAAAAATAAATATTTTTGAAATTTGTAGTCAAACAAGCTAAATAGGTGCAAAACAAAAAAAGGAGCTACAACAACATGTCACTTAGAGAGAGAGTTACTCCACATTCTCTCTACATGTCTTCTGCCTCCCAAAACCTCCCCTCATCCCCCCATCTAACAATGAACATAACAGGTGCAATCTCCCCGCAGCTAAATGGATTGGACAAGAACAATTCTGCATTAGACCTCTCTACACAACTTACTTCAAACGAGGAAACCCTCATGAGTACTAACAAGTCTTCATCTGTACCAAACATTAACCATATAGACATGAAAATTTGCAAGGAGACTAAGCTGGAAAAAATGAAAGCTGAATCCAAAGACCAAACTAATCCGTCTATGAAGTTGTCATTCTTAGACATTTTGGTAGCGGGTAAAGATGCTAGCAATGACCCTAAAGGGAGCCAGGTGACAGTGCAAACAATCCTGGTTGCATATATACACGAAGATGAAACAAACAATTACCCAAACGCGAATATTTTCATACCCATTACCTCTTCAAATAAGGACCGTATATATAGAAACTGGTCAAATGCTTTTATTATTAAAATTTTGGAAGGAGAATAGGCTACCAGTTCCTCCAAAACAAACTTCACGCTATATGAAAACCAACGGAACATCTGTCTCTCATTGACCTAGGAAGCGACTACTACCTAATAAAATTTACGAAGGAGGAAAACTATAATAAAGCACTTCATGAAGGTCCGTGGTTCATAGGAAATCAATTTCTTACGGTAAGAAAATGGGAACCTAGGTTTGTCGCTTCTAAAGCTGCACTAACTTACTCAGCTATATGGGCAAGACTTCCGGAGCTACCCACAGAATTCTACGACTACGAGATTCTTCAAAGAATTGGACAAAAGCTAGGACAACTAATACGAATTGACGCAAGCACAAAATCCGCTTCAAGAGGTAAGTACGCCCGTCTTTGTGTCATGGTACCTATTGAAAAACCCCTTAAAACCTTTGTTGTGATTGGAAAACACATTCAACAAGTTAGTTATGAAGGTTTTAACCTCCTGTGCACGAACTGTGGGAGACTTGGACACAATTTGAGGAACTGCCCTCATCAACTACCAAAACAAGTTGAATCACTGGAGACGAACTCCTCACCAGCCATGGCCATCCCTCACCCGATAGAGTCCCTAACCCAGGATGTTAACCAGTGGACAATCGTCACACATCAAAGAAAAAACAAAAAAACCAGTAATAAACACTAGACAAGAGCTGGACACAAGTAGGAACCCCTATTACCCTAAGAACACCACATCAAACCAGAAATGGCAAACAAAGGTAGGACAAAAACTACCTAATGACCTGGAAATGTGCAAAAATCCTTTGGATAACAAGGTGGATAATACTAAAGAAAGCAGCAGCTCAAAGGAGTCTGACTCGTCTGCTGCAAAAACTCAAAAAGGAAAGGAAATAGGAAAGAATGATAAAAAACATCAACATCTCATTAATGATCCTAATGCTTACATTTACCCAAAGGGCCTTGACAACTCAATCATAGGAGCAATAAACCACTCTAATAACTCACAAAGCCCCTTGGGCAATAACTCCCCTTCACCCTCTCACACGACAGCTCACTTACCTTCACTAACGGATGGAAAAACCAAACTACAAGGAATGGATATTGACCCTAGAAAGCCTTCTGAAGATCCTAACCTAGCCTCAAGTCAAAACCTAAGCATAGCATACAATCTGCTTCCCACATCACCCTCAAATAATCAACTAACCCCTCAACAAAAACATAGTACCAATCAATCTTCAATTAGGTCAACATCAAGTCACAACTTCATTAATGCCCAAGATCCCCTAATCTCTCGATTAGATAACAACCTAGACCCTAATATGGCCACTCAATCTAATATTAAGGACAAACAAATTTCAGTATTAAGCACAAGCCATCCTAACAGTTCAGGAAATCCAATCCTAAGCAAAGATAGCATCCAATATGCCAAGGCTACCCCTCAACCAAAACAGGAGGAACAACCGGGCAAGGAGGTATGTTTGGACGAGACCTCAATCCCCACCACAGAACCAAACTCCACTGATCTTCTCCACAAGACCTCTACAACCAAGTTATGCCCCCCAATCGTGGTTGGAATGGGGATTAATGGGACATGCTCTCAACATCAATCTCCAGCTAGAAGGGAGGGACCTCATAATTCAAATTGGGGACCCCTCATACCTAGCACAAATTGTGACGGAAGGCATGCAATTGGGAATGAGCAACGTGATGTTACGCCCATGGATGAGCTTCCAACACCCCATGCACATGAACTTGGGGCCTCATCCGTCCCCTTGGAGCTCTACTGCCCCCATGCAAGGTCTTCAGAACCCTACCCCTCCCATGCAGAACCAAAACACCCCAACGTTCCCTTCACATGCAAACCCTCAAGCCCAAGTCCCCAGCTTCTTCCCTGCCCAGTTCCAGCAGCCAATGCCACCCAACACAATTCCCCCCATGACCAATCTGACCAGGACAACACCCATGAGCTCGAACCAAACTCAACTCAACCCCTCAACCCAACAAGAATCGAACCAGAACCAAACAGTTACCATGGAACCCTTGAACCAAAATCAGAATGCAATGGAAGAGGAGGAAGAAGAGGAAGAAATCCCATCAGAAAGAATAGTGGAACACAGAGTGCTAAGATACCCAAAAACAATGGCATTCAAAGCAAGAAGAGAAAAAAGGTTCATCTTAAGTTGCCCGGTGGATTTGAGGAAATGCTCCATCTCTATAAGGAAGGTGAATCCTCCGAGCATCTACCAACACGCAGTGGTGTTAGTACCAACAATGTTTTCGCACTATTGGATACATCAGGGAAGAATGAGGAACGACAACTCCTCAAGTAGCCAAGAGGGGAATGTACCAACTAGAAATATTAGTATGAATATGATAATATGGAATTGTCGAGGAGCACACAGTGCTGATTTTAGAAGGGCTTTTTGAGAAATGTTGGATTACCATCGTCCTAGTCTAGTTGCCCTACTGGAAACGAAAATGGAGGACCACCACAACTTGGTCCAGGAGTTCGGGTACACAAGCTTAATTCAAATGCCGGCAAATGGGAACTCGGGAGGAATCGTGTTAATGTGGAACAATGGTGACACAATGGTGGATCAAATTGGAGGTACGGACCAAGAGATACACGCCATGGTAAAGGTACGAAAATCCTCTAAAGTATGGTTATGTTCTATTATTTATGCTAGTAACCTTTTGAATGAACGTTTAGTATTATGGGAAAACCTAGAAACTATTGCTAAAAATTTTAGTGGCCCTTGGTTAGTAGCGGGAGATTTTAACGAAGTTACTTGCGCTATGGAAAAACTAGGTGGACTCCCTATTAATTATAATAGAGTCTCTAAATTTTTAGACTGCTTGAATAACTGTGGCCTTATAGACCTAGGTTTCAAAGGAGCTAGATTTACTTGGTCTAATAAAAGCAAAAACTGCAAAAATGTTATCATGGAAAGACTTGATAGATGTGTTGCAAACACTGAGTGGATAGAGTTATTCCCTGATGCAAATGTGGAACATTTAGTTAGAAGCCACTCGGACCACTGTCCTATCAAGATTGACTTCTTCAAAAAGTTCTCTAATAATAATAATATATTCAGGTTGGAAACTATGTGGTTGTCGCATCCAACGTTCAGAGCTTTAGTTGAAAACTCTTGGTTGAATCAACCAAACATTACTGAGGCTGTAGAAAATTTTAGCCAAAATGCTTTAGATTGGAATAAGACTACCTTTGGATACATTTTTAAAAAGAAAAGAATTATTTTAGCCAGACTAAATGGAATCCATAACTCCCAAAATTACCCCCATAGCTAATTCCTTTTAGACCTAGAAAATGACCTACTCCAGGAGTATAATATTATACTCAGGCAAGAGGAGGATTTTTGGAACCTCAAATCCAGGATCTAATGGATCCAGGATGGGGATGCAAACACAAAATTCTTTCACATCACTACCATGCAAAGAAGAAGGAAAAATAAAATAATTTGCTTAAGAGATGAGGCAGGTAGTTGGATCCAAACTCAAAATGATATCAAGGGCCACATTATAAATTTCTACGAAAATCTATACTCAACAGAGCTCAAGCATTCTAATCTTACAAATACTCATCTATCTTACTACTCAGTCATTAAAGATCGGGACCACCATTTCCTCAGTAGTATACCCTCCCCTGATGAAATTAGGAGGGCCCTAGATTTGTTTCAACCTTACAAATCTCCAGGGCCAGATGGGCTTCACCTGATATTTTATCAAAAATACTGGAAAGAGACCAATGAACTCCTTATTAAATTTTGCCAGGAATCTTTTGCAGAAAAAATAATGCTCCCAAGTATGAATAGGTCACTAGTTTGTCTAATCCCAAAAAGTGATATTGCTGAAACAATTAGACAATATAGACCAATAAGTCTCTGTAATACGGCCTGTAAAGTGGTTACTAAGATTATTATAAACCGTATAAAAAGCTTCCTGCCAAAGCTCATTCACCCTACCCAGACTAGCTTCATTAAAGGAAGAAGTGCTGCGGATAATGCCCTTATTATAAATGAAGTACTCCACCATTTCAAAAATTCTAAAGGAAGGAAGGCAAAAATGATGATAAAGATAGACCTGGAAAAGGCCTTCGATAAAATAGAGTGGTCCTTTGTTAGATTTTCACTAATCTCCCTAAACTTCCCCCCGGACCTCATTAAACTCATTATGTCCTGCATCTCTACCACCTCCACTACTATTCTTATCAATGGGTCAAGAACGGATTTTTTCGAACCATCTAGAGATATTAGACAGGGGGATCCCTTATCCCCATACATTTTCATAATCTGTATGGAAATGTTTTCTAGGCTAATTGATCATGAAATATATTGCTGTCGATGGACCCCTATAAAGGTTAGCCCCAAAGGCCCGGAACTATCACATCTATTCTTTGCGGACGACCTCATTCTTTTAGCTGAAGGCAACCAAAGAAACTATACAACTATTATAGACACTATAAATAAATTTTGCAACGCTTCGGGTCAATATATCAACTTTGATAAGTCAAAAATAATCTTCTCCAGGAACACCCCACCTGACACAAAAGACCTTATAAGCAGGTACCTTTCAATGAAATACACTGATTATTTTGGTAAATACCTAGGATTCCCGATGATGAACTCTAGCCCTTCTAAAAAGGATTTTCAGTGCATTCTAGATAATCTAAACAACAGGCTA
>MU673738.1:69034-89619 GCA_026770625.1 Nicotiana glauca | reverse complement strand
TTTGGCCAAAATCCTAAAGGAATTAACACGCTCCAAGAATGGCTAAAGAAAAAACTCCTATCTAAGGAGCCTTTTAATAATCTACTCAGTTGGGGGAACTTTCTTCCTTTTCTCCTATGGCACATATGGAATATTAGGAATGGAATCATATTCCGTAAGAATATAGCACCCATTAACATAAGTTAACCCATTAATAAGGCCGTTGAATTCCTCTATATGGCAAAAAATAACCGCTTGAACCCCATTAAAAAAGTCATCTATGTAAAATGGGAACCTCCGGACTCAAACTTTTTCAAGCTCAATATAGATGGAGCCTGTGTGGGAAATCCGGGAGTAGGAGGAATAGGAGGAGTGTTTAGAGACAAGGAGGGGAATTAGATCCTTGGATTCAATATGAGCTATAAGCACGCAACCAATATCTACATGGAGACCCTAGCCCTATTCCATGGAATCAAGCTCGCAATAGACAAGAAGCTCCTCCCTTTAGTAATAGAAACGGATTGCTTGGAGCTTTTAAACCTCTTAAATTCTAACAATAGTTTCTACCAAAACTTAATTGATGATTGCAGGTACCTATTGAGGATGGCGCATGACCCACAGCTGAAGCACATCTTTAGAGAGGCTAATGGAGTAGCGGACCTGTTAGCTAAAAATAGTTGTAGCATGAACACTTTTTGTACTTTACAAATTTATGCTATTCCGTCTTTCTTTACTTTTCATGCACTAGAAAGAGACAGTCAAGGCACTTTGTGGCCTAGACTGAGTTCTTGTTGTAATAACTCGTAGTGTTTGCTGAATAAATCTTTGTTTACTAAAAAAAAAAAAGCTAAATAGGGGCCAGGGTATTTGTGTGGTTATAAAAGTTTCTCATTAAGGGTAGAATTGTAAGTTTAAGCTAAATTGTTACCAAATTTAAAAAAAGATCATTTGTTTTTAACGGACCAAAAAAAAATAGGTTCACATAAAGTGGAATGGAAAAAATAGTTACTGATTAGGATTAAAATAGATACACCCAAGAGTATGCTTTTGGTTTAAATTTCAACGAAGACTAAAGTATTGTCAGATAATTTCTTCTTTATCTGCCTAAGAGAGTGATTTTTTTTCTGTACGTGCACTTGTGCACGCAACCGTCGTCAATAAGTAAAAATAAATAAAATACATAATTTAACATGTTACCTATATTAATTAATGCATATTTTATTGGATTTGAGAAAATGATTTAAAATAAGTAATAAATACTGTGGGTACAATAGAAAAAAAAAATTATATTCTTTTATATGTGTAAAGTGACAAGTAAAGATAAAAATTTATTTTTAATATAGATTAGTCCATTACAGTACTTGAGATTGCTTCTGAACTATCCATGTATTGCTATGTTCACATTTAAGCTACGAGGTCGATGAAATTACCCATGTGATGACTACAATATTTCATATTCAAAACCACCTTAAACAATCCATGTTACGCAAATTTCATACTTAAATTTATAAGATGTTGTTATTACCCACTGAACTACAATAAAACTCATTTAATATCCCCTTAGACAAAACTGAGATTGTGCGTCCATTTCACTCGCCATACACAAGGGGTGAGCCCGGTTTTGACTGTATATAGTGCGCCCATTTCACTCGCCATACACTTAGATGTAAGTTCCAAGCCAAGTAGTAGATAAGTTGCCAAAGATGGATTACAATTTGAGTGCATATAAAATAGAACATAGGGAGTACAATTTACCACACGATTTAGAAACAAGATAAAAGAATTTGTTGTATTAAAACTAATTCTGGTTCGAAATAATAAATATAACAAAAGTTTGCACTTCTAACTAATGGCCCTCATGATCATATGCATTGTCTGTAGTTGAAATAACAAATAGTAGAATTTAAAACATTAGTTGCTTTCTTGGATCATTAGTCCATCCGTAACTAGGCTTTTAACGTAGATTTCTGTGTACCCCCAGCCATCATAGTGAATACCCGTGGGACTTAGCGAGTCATCGTTTGAATTGTATATCATGAAAGTTCCACCAAAAGCAACCACAACTTTACCTTTATTTGACATAAAAACGGGTCGAACATACAAATATGAGTAATCAGCATACTTGATGGTAAACATCTTTGTCCAAGATTCTCTATTTCATAACCCAAACAGATACATGTTTTTTCTTATTATTAATATATACAGAAAGAGATCTCTACCAAACAATCCAAGCTGCAAATCAATATCTCCTTCTCCATAGGATGGTTGCTCCACCTTTCCCCATTTTTCATCAGCAAAATCAATATAAATTATATTGCAACTGTTATCAAAAAAATGATCAGTAGTATTAGCCCAATGAAGCTTCCCACTAACAAACTTACCCGATTCAGAAGAGAACGGATACTTTTCCAAGAATCACTCTTTAGACTATATATTTCGACCTCAACATCAAAGGAATTACTACAATCGTAGTAAAAACAGCTCACTACCTTATAATCATCACAGAATTCATCATATCCAAAACCTTATACGAACCGGCTAACATTCCAGAAATTAGTTTTAAAAGCAGGCAATTTCTTATACTTTTTAATTGATGGATTCCATAGAACCAAATCTTTTGACGAATCGGCAAGACAAATCAATCCATTGACAGAACCTACAATCCTAAACGATCTTTTGGGGGATTTCATGGGATAATACAACGTAGATATCTTCATAGCAGACTCATAAAGTAAAGACTTAAGAGACCATTGCTTAAGATATCGACCAAAATTCAATATGAGGCTATGGTGAGTGCTGTCCTTGTTATTAGCTGATAAGTTAAGATGGGCCTTGATAAATTCTTGACCAGAAATAAAAGCAAGCCAAGATTTTGAAACACACGTGAATCGCAAGATGGGTTTCACAGGAAGCTTTGAGAGGATTTCAGTAACGAGTTCTGATGGCAGAATAGGGATTGTCAAGTTTGAATCTTGCCTTAAACTTGATGGATATTGAGCACGCTTTGTAGGTTTTCTCCGTTGTGGGTGTTGAGGGGAGGCTTCGTCTCCCTCAAATTCCATCTGGGTTGCAAAATCTCGGAGAGCTTCACTTCTTTTTTTGCATGGAGAGAGGACTTCGACTGTTTGTTGTAAAAGTCACAAAAAGTCTTTTTATATTTATCTTGAGAATTCTCCTACAAGGTAAAACAAACCTAGTGCTTATTTCTTTTGGGCCGTGAATTTTAGGACCCGTTTGCCCATAGATATGTCAAAATAATTGGGTTTCATTTGGCAAATACACGTGTGTCCTTAAGTTTTGCCTACATTTTGGCAAAATTTCAAATCCCAAAATCAGCTCAATAATTATTTTTGGGCCAGAATATCATATTACATTTTATAAAAATTATCCCAAACTTTGGTATTTTATAAAAGAGCTCACTATTTATTATTTTGTAACAATATTGTTTCGTCTTCTCGGTCATCTGATAGTGTATCATGTATTTCATTATAGAAATGATAATTTTGTACCAAATTTATTTATATTCAAGACTATGGTTCGCGATAATATAATGAATGTTATTGATAATGATATTGTTGGGTATTTGTGATAATTTTAAGAACTTGTGGGTATAAGTCATGTTTTATGTTTTTCCAAAATATATTTGGGAAATATGTTTTGAAAACTGATGTCCAAACATATTTTCATCTTCAAACCAAACTTCACCCAAATCAAATTTTCAAAACAAATTTGGGAATCTATGGCCAAACACTAGCTTAGTTAGTTTGTTCCCTCATTCACTCGATCCATTTATTTCTGTCTTTTGCTTTTATTAATTTTTTTTAGTTACATCATTTCCTTTTCTTTAATAAAGCAAATTAAAGTGGATACTAAAAATAATAATAAATAATGAAAAAAACATACACCTTTTCTATTTTGCCGGTTCGTTATTTTGTTTTCTTTCTTAATAAACTAAAATAAAATGAAAACTGAAGATAATACTTAATAGTTACTAATTAAGTTAAGAAAAAATGCATCCACGAGTGTAGTCTAGTGACCAATAAGCTGAAAGAAAAAATTATATGCTCTTAAGTTCAAATTTCAACAATGACAAAAATACTAGATAATTTCTTTCACCTTCCTAAAAAAAGGTACCCATAGCCAAGCTGCCCGAACATCATCCTCATAAAAAAGTACTACATTAAGAAAAGATACACATGAAACATGAAATTTAACTCAAAATTTTCAAACCGTTTCAATTTGTTTAACGTTTTTCAGAGTAAGAGGATCCAATTGACTAGTTTTTTTTGTGAACATAGATTCTTTACGTTAGTTTAAATAAATTTTAGGTGATCCCACAAATGGATTTGACGAAGGTAGAGTATACGTATAAATTACTATAAGTCACAATAATTAATAATTTAAAACATTTTAAAAGTTAAAAAAATATGGTCAAACAAAACCTTTTTTGACTCTCAAAATAGTAAAAGACAGAGGGAATAGTATATAACTGAGAATGAGAGAAGTATTGAGATAAATAATTTCATCACAAATATTTAAACGGGAGGTGTTACCCGGGGTACATAGAGTGTCACGACTAATATGTCACTATTTTTTTTTAAAACATATATATATATACATATGAAATTTTTGCCAAACTTTTTGGGTACCGGTGATACTCTTTTCACAACCTAGATCCACCTTTGATGTCCAGGTCAGCTTGTCCGCATCTTAACTATATCCACGGGTACCTGCTACCTTTGGTAGCTTTGTCCTTCTGAAACTGATGTCCCAAGTCCTGTTCTCTCTGTTTTCAACCAAAAGAAGCTGAAGTATTTACTGCCATTGACCTGGTCCAAGATTACAGAATTTCTCATACTTTTGAGTACCATGTGTTTGACCAAAAAATGTTAAGCTTTTTATTAAACTAACTAATATTAAATAGAGGATGAATCTTAGTTAAATATAATAAATTCTAGTTCTAATGTTGAAGGATATCAGCAATACGTATAATATTTAAGAATAAAGAATATCGGACGTGAGCTCAATGATTGCCAATGAATGTTATACTAATAAGAACATATAATAAATGTAGACAATGGCAATAAATATAAAAAGAGGGGATATATCACCCAAATATTATGTGACTTGGATAATTCTCCCACCTGATAGCAACGTGGAAGGATGGGAAGTTAGGATGGATAAGGAATCCTTGGATCTATCAAACAGAAAATCAGTAACGTATGTTGAGCCAAGTAGTCAGTGAACAAGATAATATTTGTATATTCTTCTCTGTCAACTCTTTACAAAGTGTTCCTATCAAGAAAAGTGAAGATCCCTTTGTTCTCTATCTCTCCCTATTTATAAGGGATATTTCTAAGAAACCCTAAAAACTACAATATATGGAATATCCAAAAGAATATTCCTTATGTCCATTTCTAAGCATATCCTACCGTTACTTCTTTACTCCAGTTGATCGTCCTCGGTAATAATCCTCTGAGGACGACTCCTCGTTGTTATGCCGTGGTCGACCCCATCCTCGACCGAATTTATATACAGCTATCAAGTCGCCAAATTTAGACCAATACAGTTAGTCCCTCCGCTTGTTGAGGTTGTGATCTTGCACGCCCTCGAGAAGCGGACCTGGTCTACATCGGTTTAGAAGAAATTTGGTTGTGTCGATTAAGTCGAAGTGGCCGAGGTCGAAAAAATGGCATGGCCAGCAAGGCTGCGGTTGGTGTGGCTAACGCGGAGTGACGTTATAGCCACTCACATCATCATTACGCGTCTTTCCGAGGCAGCGTCTGTGCTTTTGTCGTTTTGATTTCGATGCCATTATCGGTCTGTTGCTTCGATTCTGGTGCCACCTAGCCCTATAAATAGATGGGGGGATTCATTTTTTTAAATTTTCATCATTTCTCATTTCGCAAGTGCATTGCTCCCCTTTGATCTTCTTCTCTGATCTCCGCTTTCAATTCCTTGCAGCCTCTTAAATTTTAATCTATGACTTCTTACTCGGTCAATATCTTCTTCAGATTTTGTTGCATACGTTTTGCTATGGAAATATGTCCAACTCTCCTCATATTCATGACGAAGTTTCTGACACCACTTTATTATCGATGGCCCTTCCTCCCAGCGGTGAGGAATTCATGGCTAAAGAGGAAGAAAGATTCCCCACCGCGGAAGAGATAGTCCCCAAGAACCCTTTGGTTAGACATGACTTTCCAAAGGAACCCGCTCCTGCTCCTTCTTAAGTTGAAATTGTTCCGGTTAGAAGTGATATCGTAGAGGTTCATCGACCCGAATATTGTGCTTTCTACATCTATCCGTTCTTAATTGGCTATTTTCTTCCCGATCCTCCCGTTGACGGAGGAATTTTACGAATTTTACAACGGTTAAGGGTCTGATTTGCCCTTCTACTATTATAAATAGGCCTTATTTATCCATCGTTTGAGTTTCTTATCAAAAATATCCCTACTGTTATACTTTAGGTTTAAATTTACCCTTCATCCGTTAAATATGGTTAAATATACCCTACCAGTTTTTTAATGGACACATGGCAGCATGTCATTAGACCTGACCCAATGATTAAAATTTTTTTAAAGCATTTTTATTAAAACCTGGAAAACAATTGTAAAAATAGAAAAAAATGTTTTTAATAAAATATTTTTGTTTTTTAAAAACTGAAAAAAATATTTTCAACAAAATATTTTCGTTTTGATTTTTTTTTCCAATTTTTTAAAGTATTTCGTTTTATTTCGTTTTTCAGTTTTTTTAAAAGTAAAAATATTTTTATTTATTTAAAAAGTAAAATGAAGAAATTTTTTTTGAAAAAAGTATCTTCTATGTTAGTTTTTTTCTATGTTAGAAGTAGCTAAAGATATTTTTTTTCGAAATTTTTTTCTTCATTTTAACATTTTTTTTATGTTAAAAATATCTTTAAAACTAATGCATAGAAAAAAATAAAATTTCGAAAAAAGTATCTTTAGCTACTTCTAAAATAGAAAAAACTAACATAGAAGTTACTTGTTTTGAAATTTTTTTCTTCATTTTATTTTTTAAATAAACAAATATACTTTTACTTTTTAAAAAACTGAAAAACGAAATAAAACGAAATGCTTTCAAAAAATTGAAAAAAATAAATAAAATTCAAAAACGAAAATATTTTGTTGAAAATATTTTTTTCAGTTTTTAAAAAACAAAATTATTTTATTAAAAATATTTTTTTCTATTTTTGCAATTGTTTTCCAGTTTTTAATAAAAATGCTTTAAAAAAATTTAATCATTGGGTCAGGTCCAATGACATGTTGCCACGTGTCCATTAAAAAACTAGTAGGGTATATTTAACGGATGAAGGATAAATTTAAACCTAAAGTATAACAGTAGGGATATTTTTGATAAAAACCCAAACGGAAGATAAATAAGGCCTATTTATAATAGTAGAAGGGCAAATCAGACCCTTAACCGATTTTACAATATTTGCCCGGCACAACTCTTTCCTTATTTGTATAAGGTCTTCCTGATGCTGGCAAAGTATGCAGAATTGGCTAGCTGTAAGATCGACATTCGCCACCTGCTGCATCTATTTTTGCCTATCTTTTATAGAGGTACTTTGATACATTTACGGCATAGCGGGACCAGAGGATTCATGGTCGGGATGGACGGTAAGATGAATCGACGGTTTTGGCATAAGTACTTCTTCATCAAGACAGAGAACCTGGTGGCAGACCCGACCGGGTTTCCCAAGCAGTAATCGTAAGTATCTTATGGTATGCTCGTGATTTTCTTTCATTCTTTCATTTTCGGCTCACTCGCGGCTTCTTTTTTTTCAGCTGAGAGACGTGCACCTTCTACCGTCTTCAATATTGAAGATTGGGTGGCTCGCTTGCTACCCACACTATAGGAATTCATGATTGGGCGTCCTTTCACAAGCGTTTTGGACCCAAGATCCCATCCAGTAAGTGTCATTTCTACTTCAGTTTATTGTTGTTTACCCTTGCTCTTTGATATGACCTCTCTTTGGTGCTAGGTCGGCGAGTTTCCAAGAAGAAGGCTCCAGTGCTTGCATTTTTCCTACTTGTCGCTTCGGCTGGAATGCAATTTGCCTTAGCTAAGTCCGCTCGAGGAAGTCGGACTCATGTTCCACCAATAAGGGACTCCGCCCCTCAAAATGTTATCGTGCGGGATAAGATCTCTTCCCAGTCCGTCTATCATCTTATAAACGATCCATCTGATAGTGATGAGTTACCATCAAGGAAAATGAGAAGGGTGGAAATCGAGAAGGCCATTGTTGCTGACATCGAACCGGAAAAATTCATCTTTTTGGAGGCGGAATTTGTGCTTACACCAGACTTAGAGACCATTTTTATTGTAGGTGCCATTATGAAGATTAGGCCCTCCAGGGTTGAGGGGTTTCGTGGTAGCGGAGAGCTTGCATGGGTCGCAGAAGTTGGCGCATCATCGGTGGCCAGGGGAAGTAGAGTAGTCCCTGTGATAGATGATGACTCTGGCTTGGATATCGACCCCAATGAGGTACGGCCCTTCCTGTAGAGGAACACTCGTGTAGAGATAAGGACGAAGGGTCCTAACTGGTACATAGTCAAACTTATGGACTACGACCTTTTGGCAAACTCAGAACGAGCAGTGCCTGCCTTTGCTCCTTTGTGCGCAGCTTCTGAGAACATGGCGCTACAGGTGATGAATGATGTAGATCTGTCGTTGGGTATCTACAAGTAAGTGCTCTTTTTTTTGTTGATATTTGTTTTGTATGCGTAAATTGGTCATACTGACTGCTCTTTTTTTGTTTGTCATACTCTTATCATGGGGATCGAGTGTGACTGGCGGGAGGAGCGGAGGACGTCCATTTTCAAGAAGATAACCTCAAAGTACAAGGAGTACCGTACTAAGCACCGAACATTGGCCGGCTTCCTAGCCAAGATGACAAATTTCAATCGCTTCGTGATGGGCTCAAACAGAAAGATGATGAGCTGACGAAGAAAGATGAAGAGCTAAGGGAGAGGGACGATGAGCTTATGAGGGCCATCGGTAGGTGCAGCGAGCTTGAGGTAACTCTAAAGGCCAAAGAGGATGAGCTCGAGGTGAGCAATAGGGTGATGGCTGAGAATGCTGACCTTTAAACACAGTTGGCATCCTTAACGACTGAACTCGGGTAGAGGGAGGCAAGGGTCTTCGATCTAAGAGGTCAGATGACTGCCAAGGTCAAATAATTGAGTCATGCCAAGAAAGGCAAAATGGTTGTTATGGCTGAAGTGGTGGCCCTAGAAGATGCCCTCTGCGTTTGCAGGTCCGAGCGGGCTGATGAGGTAGAGGCATCAGTACTTAAGGTGGTGAGGCTAGAAGAACAGATCTAGGGTTAGGAGGCAAAGTTGTATGTGATAAATGAGTAGGTCATTGTCTTGAGGGCCAAGGAGGTGTGACAACAGTCACAGCCATCCACATCTCATACTTCTGTCGATCCCGATTTGCCGCGGGAGATGTATGAGATATGGGTTCATGCAGAGGCTCAACTTGACGTGTATAAATCTTTGAAGGTTATCGGGAAAATTTCTGAAGCAGAGCTTGAGGGCATCCGTGTCAAGGCGCGTGCAGCCCATGAAGCTTGTGGTTATGACCCTGGTACACCTGGCGGGGATCAGGATGATGGCACCACGGATAGTCTTGCCTCTAATACTTGGTACGATGATGAGTACGCCGACGGGGATGGTGTGGCGTGAAGCTGTTGTACTTAGTTTTTGTTTTGCTTTGCAATTTTTTTGAGGGCATTCTCGAACCCCTTTGTAAAAAGTTTTAATTTGACAGTTGAAATGGAATGATTGCCTTTTTGCTATGTATTTATGGATTCTCGTTCTCTTTTTTTTCCTGCTATGCAATGAAGTCCCTGACTTTTTGGTCGTTTGCATGTAGTGTTTTAGCATAGTCAAATGTAGGATAAGTCGAGCGAGGCCGAATGTGAACTAATTCGAGTGAGGTCGAATATGAAGTAATTCGAGCGAGGTTGAATGTGAAGTAATTCGAGCGAGGTCGAATGAGAAGCAAATCGAGTGAGGTTGAATGTGAAGTAATTCGAGCGAGGTTGAATGTGAAGTAATCGAGCGAGTTCGCATGTGAAGTAATTCGAGTGAGGTCGAATGTAAAGTAATTCGAGCGAGGTCAAATGTGAAGTAATTCAAGCGAGGTCGAATGTAAAGTATAAAGTGACTTGGAGTGCAAAGATGCAGCTTTGTTTCATTCATTGGAGAATACTACATGTTTCTGTTTGTTCCATACACATATTGGAGAAGTTCCAGTGTACCTAGTCCCTTCATCGTTCGACTAGGAGATGAAATCGGCAGGTGGGGCAATGAATCATACTTGAACTTTGAGACGTCCATTTTTTGCCTCATTAAAAAACCTCCCCGAGAAAATCTAATTGGGACAAAACCCAGGTGAGGGAATAAGACTATGACTTGGGGGACGTCCGTTTTCAGAAGTTGAAGTATTTGAGGTGGGCGACAGTCCAATTGTTTTGTAGTATATTCCCTCCATTGTTTCTAGTTGGAATGATCCTTTGTTTGTTGCTGCTGTGATTTTGTATGTCCCGTCCCAATTGGTTCCTAGCTTACCTTCTCTTTAGTCTTTGCTCGCCTATGTTTTGGCCTTGAGTACATAGTCTCCGACTTTGAGTGGCCTTACTTTGGACTTTTTGTTGTAGTACCCTTCTGCTTGTTATTTTTGGGCTATCACTCTTATGTAGGCCATGCCTCTTTGCTCCTCTGCTTCGTCCAGGTCTTGTTTCCTATTTTTGTCGTTGCTTGGTCCGCTTTCATTGGAGTATCTCAAACTTGGTTCCCCGACTTCAACTGGTATCATAGCGTTAGTCCCATAGACTAGTGAATATGGTGTTTCTCATGTTCTTATTTTTGGCGTGGTGCGGTATGCCTACAATACTTCTGGTAGCAATTCTGGTCATAGTCCCTTGGCGTCCTCAAGCTTTGTCTTCCAGATATTCAGTATTTTTTTGTTGTAGGATAAGGTGTGGCCGTTACCGGCAGGGTGATATGGTGTGGAGAGTATTCGCTTGATGTGCCACTTTTCGAAGAATTCGGCGATCTCTTTTCCGGTGAATTGAGGTCCATTGTCACAACTGATTTCTTTAGGGATGCCGAAGCGGCATATGATGTTTCTCTATATGCATATGATAACTTCATGTTCGCGTATTTGGGTGAACGCACCTGCTTCTACCCACTTGGAAAAATGTTCAATTAAAACCAAAAGAAATCATATATTACCTCGTCTTGCCGGAAGGGTTCGGACAATGTCCATTCCCTATTTGATGAACGACCATGGCGATGTAACCGAGTGGAGGTGCTCGCCTTCTTGGTGTATCATAGGGGCATATTTCTGGCACCGCTCACACTTCTTAACGTAGTCGGCGGCTTCCTTATTCATTGTGGGCCAATAATAACCAGCCAGAATGAGGCATCTGACGAGGTCGGGGTTGCTGGTATAGGCACCACAGTGGCCTTCGTGTACTTCCTCGAGGATGCATCTTGTTTGGTTCGGCCCTTAGCATTTTGCCATGGTCCCCCCAAATATTCTTTTATATAGGTTATGGTTTATGATGTTGTACTTAGCCGCGTGCATTCAAAGCTTTTTGGTTTCCTTTTTGTCTGATGGGAGTACTGCCTCCAACAAATATGTTATAATACGGTTGCGCCAGTCCCTAGTTAAATTTATAGAGTGTCCCTCAAGTTTGTCTATTGACGAGTGGACGAGGGTGACCATGTTTTCTTTTGTAATGTTTTTGGTGGCCGCTGCTGACTTGTCGAGGCCATCTGCCTTGATGTTTTGTGCTCGAGGTATCTGGTCGAGTCGACATTCATCAAATTCTGGCAGCAGTTTATGAATTTCTGCCTGGTACTTTTGTAGCCTCTGCCATTTGATTTGGAAATTCCCTGTGACTTGGTTGACAACTAGTTGTGAGTCGCATTTGAGGAAGACTCGTTGTGCTCCGTATTTGAGAGCAAGCTTAAGTCCTGCAATTACGGCCTCATACTCGGCCTCATTGTTAGTCATATCGGGGAACCGTATGAATGGGCGGATAACTTCGCCTGTTGGGACCTCAAGTACAAGTCCTAGTCTGGATCCTGACGCATTGGATGCGCCATCGGTGTATAGGACCTATAGGTCGGGTAGCCTAGGGGAGGTACGAGAAGTTTCCTGCTCGACCTAGGGCAATATTTTGGTACTGAAATCGGCAACAAAGTCAGCAAGTACCTGCGACTTTATCGTTGTTCGCGGCTGATATGTTATATTGTGCTCGCTCAATTCTATGGCCCACTTGGCCAATCTCACCGACATTTGAGGTTTATGTGGGATGCTATATAGGGGGAAGTTCGTCACCATCGATATGGGGTGGCATTGAAAATAGGGTCTAAGCTTTCATGAATCTATGACCAACGCAAAGGCCAATTTTTTGAGGTGGGGTTACCTCATTTCGGCATCGACCAGGGTTTTGCTAATGTAATATATTGGAGATTGCGCACCTTTGTTTTCACGGACTAACACTGCGCTTACCGCAACATCTGATGCGACCAAGTATATTAGGAGGCGTTCGCTAGTTTCTGCTTTGGCGAGTAGCAGGGGTGAGGACAAGTATGCCTTTAGCTCTCTTAAGGCTTCGAAGCATTCTGAATTCCACTGGAGCCCGTTATCCTTTTTTAGCACGTTGAAGAATTTGTGGCACCTATCAGAGGATCATGAAATGAACCTCGACAGGGCGGCTATACGGTCTATCAGTTTTTGCACTTATTTCTTGCTGGTTAATACTTTAGGTATTTCCTCAATGGCTTTGATCTGGTTGGGGTTGACCTCAATGTCTTTTTTTGATACCAGGAAGGCAAGGAAATTTCCCGAAGTTAAGCCGAAGGCATATTTTTTGGGTCAGCTTCATGTCATACTGCGTAGTATACCGAAGGCCTCTTTCAGGTGGTCAATATGATCTTCCTTATTTTTTTATTTGACCAACATGTCATCGATGTAAACTTCCATTATTTTACCGAGTTGATCCTTGAACATCTTGGTGACCAACCCTTGATAAGTTGTCCCTGCATTCTTTAACCCGAATGGCATGACTGTGTAATAGTACGTTTCCTGGTGGGTGATGAAAGTAGTCTTTTCCTGGTCCTCCTCTTCCATAAGGATTTGGTTTTAACCTGAGTAGGCATCCAAAAAGCTCAACAACTCGTGCCCTGCTGTTGCGTCGATGAGCTGATCGATATGCGGCAACGGAAATGAGACTTTCGGGCAGGCCTTATTTAGGTCCAGGAAATCCACGTACATCCGCATTTGGGGGTAGAGTGGATCAACGTTCAACTTGTGTGTGGCAACGTCCTTCGGGATAGCTGGAATATCTGCATGGGAGAAAGCGAACAAATCGGCATTGTCAATTAAAAATTTATAAAATTTACCTGGTTGTGAGAGTTTATGGCCGATATAGGCCTTTTTTCTATTATCGCCAATGTCTAGTTGGACGAGATCGAGGTCTTCTACGGTTGACCTGCGTCTTCCACGATGTCGGGGTCCCTGATGACGTCTTTTTGTGCGTCGAGTTTGTCCCCCGACTTTGGTAATTGCTACGCTTCTAAGTCTAATCCCTTTAACTGTTGAGTATATGTATAATCCTGAGCAATGCGATAGCATTCTTGGACTATACATTGTTCGCCTCGGATGCTGAATATCCCCTATGGAGTATCAAAATTGATTACCTGATACAGGCTTGAAGGGATGACCTTCATGGAATGTATCCATGGTCGCCCTATGATGGCATTGTAAGCTGTGTCCTGGTTCATGATATGGAACCTCGTTTCTAGGGTGACGCCTCTGGCCAGAACGGGTAGCGTTAATTCCCCTGAGGTTCGCTCAACTACATTGTGAAAACCTGTTAAAGTTATGCAACGTATACTATCTGATCCTTGAGTGTCATTTGCGTGAGAACTTGAGTGTGGATAATATATGCGCCGTTTTCGTCGTCTACCATTATTCATTTTACATTAGTATCCAAAATACGTAAGGCAATGACAAGAGCATCGAAGTGAGGAAAAGTTGCGACCGTAGGTATCTGACTTATCGAAGATGATACTGTCTTCGAGGTCATCACACCATTAGTGAGTGATCAACTGCTTCAGTTTGTGTGTGGTGGTAAACTTCACATGGTTAATTGCTGCTTCATAGCCTCCGCTGATAATCATTTGTATGGTGCGAGCCGGGAAGGGTGGCTTTGGAGGGCCTTGGTATTGTTCTTGCCCCCGGTAGAAGTTGGCTCATCCTCGGTCGCTCATCAACTCCCTCGGTTCCCTTAGTTCAGAGTATTCACTACTTCTTGCCATAGAGCTATGCAGTCCTCGGTTTTGTGACCCCACTCCTGGTGAAATTCACAAAGGATATTTGACTTTTGGGTAATTGGGTCAGACTTCATTTTTTGCGGCCACTTTACCTTTATGCAAGGCTTCTCTAGTGCGTACACTATTTCTGAAGGGAAATTACAAAAATTGTGAGCAGATAAGAATGGAGGCCTATCTCTTTTATTTCGTTGAGTCCCTGTATGTGTCCTGGATGGCCCTTCCACATGTCGAGGAGATGGTGGGATGGTTGTTCTAACATAAGGTTGATGCATGTCTCGGCTGAGGCGTGGACCTGACTGATCTCTTAGACCATCATTACGAAGGTCTTTCCTCGACTCTGTTTGGACTGACATTAACCGTTGGGTTCGACCGTTAAGGTCATCCTCGTCTGCTCTCACCTCGGCGCAGTAGGCGTTGTAAATTTCTTCCCAAATGGTGGGAGGGTATCTTTATGAGTCTGCTTAATAACTTTCTAGTTGCTATCGACCCATTCTTGTTCAACCTATTTTAGAAAGCTTCCACCGCCATCCCTTCTGATACATTTGGGAAGCTCATTCGTACCTTGTTGAACCGAGCAACGAAGTCCCTGAGTCCCTTGTCAGGCGATTGCCTAACGGCGAATATATCATTAACCCTAGCCTCCGCTTTCTTAGCCCCGGCGTGGGCGGTGACGAACTTGTCGGCCATTTCTTCGAACATTGTTATTTAACGTGATGGTAATTGTGACTAACAAGTTAAGGCTCCCCCAGTTAGGGTATTGCCGAACTTCTTCAGTAACACTGATGGTACCTGATCCTTCGAAAGGTCGTTGCCTTTCACCTCTGTGACGTAATAAATAATGTGATCTTCGGGGTCTGTGGTGCCATCGTATATCTTCAAATACGATGGCATTTTGGAGGTATTGGGTATGTTATGCGTGGCTGCCTCCTTGTTGTACGGTTTTTTGATGAATAGGCACTACAACAAATGTGATATTTAGCTACAAAACTTTTAGCCACGACACATAATTCATCACTAATAATTCACTTTTCGTGACAAAAATCATATTTCGTATTTAAATACATAAGCCGCACACTTTTAATGACGAAACATAAAATTTCATAGCAAATGCTTTGTCCACTAAAATTTCCCACAAAAAAAAAGTTGGCGCCATTACTGAATAACATTAGCCACGAATTTTATATCATCGGTGACATATTATTTTGTCACTAATGATGTATCCAATTTGTGACAAATTATAATTTGTCTTAAAATTGGTAAAACTTTGGACACGAAAAAGTTTCGTCACAAATAATATGGTATTACAATAGTGACAAATTAAAATTTGTAGTTAAACATTGTAAACTTTAGCTACCAAAGTTCATATTTAATTATGACCTTACTTTTTGTCACTAATAATACAAACAATTAGTGACAATTATTTAATCGTCTCTGTTTAACCTACAATTTAATCACAACAAAAATTTTGTCACGAAATATAATTTTACATGGCTACGACTTAAATTTTATAGTTGAACAGTACAATTATTAGCGACGAAAAAGATTCATAGTTAAAAACTAAAAGACATTCAATTGTTCATGCGTGATACATAAAGTTACTTTAGGACTAATTAACCTTATGACTGAAGCACCCAATAGAGATGTGACGGTGTTTGATTGCATATGAAATTTAAAAGTAATAAGGACTTATTAAATTATATAATTATAATTTCTAAGTAGGTATTTATATAAGCAATTTGGTTCGACTTTTCTCAATTAAGTTTTTCTTAAAATCAAATAATTAAATTTTATTTATTCTTAAAATTTAAAAAATCAAAATTAAATTTCTGATGAACACCCTTTGTTTAATATATTATTTTATGCCAAAGATAGTTAAATCAATTTTTTTGAAATCTTTCTTTATTATTCTAGTAAAATATTTCATATAACTTATTTAAAACATAAAAGTCATCCAAAATTGGGATATGAAGCAAATACGATCTAAAATAAAGTTTTATTTTAGTATTATTTTTACAAGTTAAAGTTTCTTTTTACTATTTTTTCCATAAGTTGGGTGTAGCACTATATACGGCTGATATTTTTGGATTAGTGCAGGAGAGATAAAGGTTAGGGTTAGAAGAAATCTACACTTCCTAATTTTTTGGGATCTTATTCCTATAACTCTTCATACTCACCGATACCCCCAAAATTAGAATTTCAAAATACTGCAAAATGGAGAAAGAAATCATTTTTTGGCGCTGATTTTTGGGATTTTTGGCTCCAACGAAATTCAGGATAACCACTATATATATATGAGAACAATTACTGGGAAAAATACATTGCAAAGTGAAGTGAAATTTCTGAATAGGTATGTATCATTCCACCTACTCTATGTTTGAATAAGATTCAATAGATTATAATTTGGCACAATCATATATTGAATGATTAATTCATATATTATTTGTGGCATACAACTAGTGAAGCATGCCTGTACTGAAGGAAAAAAATTAAGAATTAGCAGAGTAGGCATCTTTTTTTGTACATATATTGACGTTTTCCATCTGGTTTCGATGGAATAGTGGATGGATTGCAGAAATATGATATTAAAGCTTGTGTTTGAGTCAAATCATGCTTCTTGGTGACACTTAGGACTTTGTTTGATCAGATAATGGCACTTTAAATTCTGATGAATTGAACCAAAATGTTTTAAGGTGAATATTCTGTAGGGTAATTTATATTTTTGTTGAAATCAATAAACATTTCTTTACTATGCTCAATCTTTATCAGAAACACAACTTCTTATAACTCTGCCGCTTGTATAGGTTTTTGAAACATAGTTTATGTACCTTTTGATTTGACAAATTCCTGCATAAATAGATCTTTGGTATGTTATATTAATAACTTAAGTCGGCTAGTGATGTTTTAATAGTTCAATAAATATTAGGAGAAGAAGACAATAAACTCTTATTAGAAAATGATGTGCATCAAGCTTTCCAGATTGATTATTTATGTTCTTTTTGAATTTTCCTTTAGTTATTTCTAACTTTTGGTTTGTTAAAGTAATAAATTTTATATCTGATGAATATACTAAAATTATTAGCATTTTTGGTAGAATTCTACATACCAATGGCACCAGGCGGACATGTCTTTAGACAAACCACAATTACATGTGCTTCTACTCAAGCTAACTGATCATTTGATCCATCAAATAGTAATAATCCTACTCCTAATACAGGTAATACGTACCTTTTATATATTATATTGGCGAGGAGTATATCTATTAGTTATTGTTTGTTCTCTTTTTTCTGATGCTTATTGCTCATTGTTGTTAGTATATTAGGGATTTTCGTTTCCGTGGAAGTCATTATGCAATAAATTACTGTAACGACCCGGCCGGTCGTTTTTAGAATTTACACCCTATTCCCCTATTAACTGCTTCCTCTAAGTTTATTTCTACTATTTTGGCTTGCCGGGACGTTCGGTGTTGGGATTCGAAGTGTTTTGGTACACTTAGTCCCTAAATGAGAGCTTAAGAGTTGAAAAATGGTCCGTAATCGGAACTGTATGAAGATGGCCTCGGAATGGAAATCTGATGGTTCCGTTAGCTCCGTTAGGTGATTTCGGGGTTGGGAGAAAGTTCGTAATATATTTTGGAAGTCCGTAGCTCATTTAGGCTAGAAATGCCGAAAACTAATATTTTGGCGATTACCGGTTGATAGGTGAAATTTTGATCCGAGGGTCGGAACGGATCTCTAAAAGTTTTTGTAGCACCGTCATGTTATTTGGGACATGTGTGCAAAATTTCAAGTCATTCGGACATGTTTTGGTCGGGTTTTTGATCGAATGTATGTTTTTGAAGTTTTAAAAGAACTTAGGCTTGAATTCGATGTAATTTGATGATTTGGGTGTTAGTCGAGGTGTTTTGATAATTGGAACAAGTTTGAATAACGTTATAGGATATGTTGGAACTTTTGGTTGAGGTCCCGGGGGCCTCGGGTGTGTTTCGGATGCCCAACGGGTCATTTTTGGAAGATTTTTATTGTTTTGAGCACAAACATGTAATGATCCAAAGGTCCATTTTTAGTTCTAGAGATCGAAATTTGATTTCGAGACTTTCAGAATTTAAATCATGAATTATAGGACTGATCAGGAAAGTTTGGTCTAATTTCATCAAGTCGCGATTTGGTTTTTGACACGAAACATGAGTTAATTGTTTAACGAGCGAAATGGATATTGAACTGAGCAAATGAGCTCCAAATTATTTTTTTATTGAAGGAATAGGTTCATATTATTATTTGTGACTTATAGGAATAAGAATCGTCGAATTCCGAGTTCGTATGATGGAGTTATAGCATTTTTAGTGAAATAAAAAGCTGCTGTAATTTTCTGGGGCAAAACTGGTATTTCCGCTTCTGCGATGAACACTAACCGCAAAAGTGGAGGAACAGTGTTTTCTCTTCTGCGATGAATAGTACCGCAGAAGTGGTGAACAGTAAAATCGCACCTGCGGTGAACAGTAACCGCAGATGCGAAAATCACAGACAGTGTATATTTCGAGCAGTCCTCTATTTTTCTCATTTTTGGAGCTATGGAGCTCGGATTGAAGCGATTTTCGAAGCGATTTTCACCATATAAAATGGGGTAAGTGTTATTAACTTAATTTTGGTTGTATAACTTGAATCTATTACGAGTTTTGACGTTTAATCTGAGAATTTTGTTGAAAAGGGTAGAAAACCCTCTTGGATAGAATCAATGATTTGAGGGTCAAAAAGATATGGGAATTTTATAAATTTGGTATGGTTAGACTTGTGAGAGTACGAATTTTCTGGAAAAATAAATTTTACTCGGTTCCGAGATGTGGGGCCTGAGGGGTATTTTGGTTATTTTACATAATTTCCCGTATTAGCTTAGAATTTAATTGTAGAATCAATTACTTGAATTATTATTTACATTATGCAACTTAATTGAATAGATTTGAGCCATTTGGAGTCAAATACTCGTGGCAAGGACGTGATTTTGGATTGAATTTTGAGCCGGTTCGAGGTAAGTGGCTTGTCTAACCTTGTGTGGGGGACTTTGTCCCTTAGGATGTGATATTTGGTAATTGAATACCTTGTAAGTGAGGTGACGAGCACGTATTTGAGCTAATTGTTGAAATCCCGAATTTTTACTTAAAATATTTAAACCGAGTTTCTTTCGTATTTTCTTTATTCTACTTGCTACNCTACCCAACCGAGGTTAGGCTTGGCACTTACTGAGTACCGCTGTGGTGTACTCATGCCTCTTCTGCGCATATTTTTTTTATGTGCAGATTCAGGTACTTCCGGCCGGACGCACTATTAGTGATCCAGGAGACATCTACCAGAGACTTTGAGGTATATCTGCTACATCCACAGACCAGGAGTCTCTATCTTAATCCAGCTGTAGTATTTAACGTTCCCCTTTCTTTCGGTTGTGTAGACATTCCGGAGTTACAGCCGTATCATATACTTCTGTAGCCTGTGTTGCCCGTGGGATTCCGGGTTTTGGGATTTTTGATTCAGAAATTGTAGTGTTGAAGTGTATTTGCCAAGANAGCATGTTAGGCCAGAATTATTTGTTGCTTTGTATTGTTATACTTCAATTTCTGAATATTCTCTGATTTTGGTTGTTCATTTACATTGGGACTACGGGTTTGATTCCGGGGAGCTCCCCCCTTATTTGTTTAATTTGGGACTACGGGTTTGATCCCCGGGAGATCCCCCTGCACATTTATATTTGGTACTACGGGTTCGATTCCCGGGAGATCCCCTCGCACATTTATATTTGGGACTACGGGTTCGATTCCCGGGAGTTCCCCCTGCACATTTATATTTGGGACTACGGGTTAGATTCCTGGGAGATCCCCCTACATATTTATATTTGGGACTACGGGTTAGATTCCCGGGAGATCCCCCTGCACCNCTTAAGTTATTTAACTTTTAATCTAATATTTTCGTATCAGTTGTTACTTCCGCACTGTTAGGCTTACCTAGTCATCTTGACTGGGTGCCGTCATGAAATGCTCACGGATGGTGAACTGGGGTCATGACAAGTTGGCATCAGAGCTCTAGATTCATAGGAGTCACGGAACACATGCCGGTTTATTAGAGTCTCGCTGATCGGTGCGAAGACGTCTGTACTTATCTACGAGGGGCTAAGTAACTGTTTAGGAAAAATCTTCACTTCATTTCATTCATTATCGTGCGTCATTTATTCAGCTGGAGT
>MU673738.1:26470-47405 GCA_026770625.1 Nicotiana glauca | reverse complement strand
ACGATGTTGAGGCTGGAAGTGTTGATCAAGAAGACCTATCGGATCGTCTTTTCTGTTCCTCTTTCTTCCAACCCAGCTTACTGGCACGTTCTGAATGGCTTCCGCGCTACTCACGATTTTGCCTGATTTGATTCCTTTTTCTACTAGCTCCCCTATTTTTAACACATCGTTGAAAGGCTTTCCCAGGGCCGGGATCAAATGACTGTAGTAGATGGGTCCCCGGGCCTGTAGAAAAAGCTTGACCATTTCTTCTTCATTAATCGGAGGACTGACTCGAGCAGCTTGCTCCCTCCATCTGAGCCCAAACTCATTAAAGCTTTCCTCCGGCCTCTTTTCCATTTTAGATAACGAGGAGCGATCTGATGTAACACTCGATTTACACTGAAAATATCGGACAAAATCTTGAGCTATGTCGCCCAATGTAAGCCATTTATCAACATCTTGGCGGGTATACCAGTCCAAGGCTGCTCCAGTTAGGCTTTCACTGAAATATGCCATCATTACGTCGTCTTTCTCCCCAACAATCCTCATTACGTTGCAATAGATCCTCAGGTGGGCCACCGGATCTCCACGCCCACCGTACAAATTGAATCTTGGTACTTTGAACACTGCGAGTATGCTGCCCTGGCTTTCCACTCTTTGCTTGTCCCTGAAGGACTGTTCTGTGCTTTTCAACATCCTGGGTACCCCATCTCGCTCTTGTCTTCCCGTAACCCTTTCATTTCTAGCATGAAGCTTCTCATCCTGGAAACTCTTCTTGTATGAATTGAGGATCTTGCGGGCACCTTCTGGGAGGTGATATTGGGTATTATGAGCTTTGGGTGGAAATTCATTGTTTGGGGTAATAGGTATGACATGGGAGTAATTTCGGGGAGACGTAACTGGAAGATAAGTGATGGAGTTATTAGGGTAGTCGGGATAATTGTGATAAGCAGGTGTATCTGGGAAATATGGAGGATCATTTGGCACTGTGTTTGTAACTTGGGTAAGGGCAACATCTAGAAAAATTGGTGGTGGCGGGGGTGGTGCCTTCCCAGTCATCCAGGCTTGGTACATGTCTGTCACATGTCGTCTTAACATCCGCACCTCTTCATCCAACCCATTATCCCGTTCAACCAACTGATGTCGGGCACCGGTATTAACCAACTCAGTTCCATTGTTGTTTGCCATTGCTTTTTGTCTTTGTGTTGTAAAGAAGAGTTACCACTTTGAAAACCACAAACCAACCACCTTTCTGGAATGACACGACAAAAATAAAACCACCACGTTAGCGTTAGGGCATTTAACATATTGGTAACAGCTTTTGATTGGTCGCATGCGTCATCCCGGCTTTTCCAATTGTAAATTTTCCTTTTCCTTTGTTTTTCCTTCTTTTTCCTTTTTCTTTTCTTTTTCACTCTTGCCTATTTTTTCTTTCTTGATCTTTCTTTTCTTTCTTGTTGTTTTTCCGATATTTTCTTTTCTTTTTGCCTTTTTGTGGTTTTTCCTCTCTTATCTTTTTTCTTTTTCTTTTGGTTATGGTCGAATCCTATGTGGATTGCCTACGTATCATTACCCCGCATGAATCAGACCGAGCGTAGTTCTTGCAAATAAATACAAAATTAAATGTAAGAAAGAAACAATTTTTGGAAATTTTCAAATTTTCATTAATAACAACTGCGATTACAAAAACTACTAGACTATTTGTTTTTTTCTTTTTCAAAAAGGAAAGTACAAAACAGACTCAAAAACAAAATACTGACTCGACTAATCTAGGAGTACATCAAAGCTTCAAATCCTAGGGCCCGCGGGGCGTACCTCGGCATCGCCACAAGCCTGCGCAAGATTGAGAAGGCTCCAATGTCAACTGTGACTATTTAAAGAAAACTGGCTATGTAATGGCTTATTTTGACTTAAAAAGCAAAGTGGCTATTTTTCAAAAAAATTTATTTAAGAAAACAAAGACTCGGTTTTGCGAATACGGCCCTTCAGCACTTCCGAGAGGGAGATTTTAAGGTTGTGCCCGCAAATCGTTTTAAAATGACTAAGGGTGGCTGTTCTTGTAGAAACAGCCTTCCGGCGTCCTTTTGGGGACATTCGGCTTATTTTTAAACAAGAATGGCGTCATCCGACTTATTGGATAAAAATGACAATTTTGGTATTTTTGGCTATTTTCGCAAAAGGGGTGGTTGGACCCGTCAAGGGGTGTCTACGTATCTCATAAATAGTGAGAATCAAACCAGCGTAGTTCGGGCAAATTAACGAACTATTTTTTAAAGCAAGACTCTTTTTTTTTTTTGGCATTTCATAAGCAAATAACAAAACTTCTTTCAAAAGCAATACTTTTTTTCATTTTCATTTTTCATGGCAAGATAAACTATTTTCCTTTTCTATTTTTTTTTTTTTAAAAATAAGACAAAATAACGACTCTTTTTTTTCTTTTTTATTTTCAACAAACAAATAAACAACCTATTTTTCCCAAACTAAAATAAAGAGTCTTTTTCTTTTTCTTTTTCTGCGAACAAATTCCAAAAATAAAGACTCTTTTTTATATTTTTTCTTTACTTTTAGTAAAACAAACTATTAAAAACAAAACATTTCCATTTTTTCATTTCATTTTTTTTTCAAAATTTCGGCAGAGTTTCGACAACATTTGGGCATTGGTTTTTCTAAAACTAAACAATTAATTCTTTACACTGCTATTTCTCTCTTTTTCTCAATTTCACAAAATTTTCAATGTTCAAAAGCCGGTCAGCATGCGGGCCCGAGACAAATAAATGCAACACGTAAAATGCATCATGGTGGTCATTTCATTTCCGATTACCTGTCCTAGACGGACCCAACCCCTGTGTTGAGTCCCCTAAGTCATATGCTGGTGATGCAAATAAACGCTTCTACTAGGGATCCGACATGAAGTCAAGTTTTTCTAGGTTCAAAACCTGGGTATGTATTCTAGACTGTGTACCCGAACGGACAATTCGAGTCGAGGAGGGGGCTATGTACCGGGAACCAAAAGGCCATCCGGCTTAGTAACTTGTCCGGCCTCTTTCTTATTTCAAGATATTGACACTAACAGAATAGGGAGTCACAACCAGTAAGCACATCCCCGGAGGTGAGAAGAGAAGGGTTTCGGCACAGTTTATATACAGTTCAGATAATATCAAAGCGCTAAACATTTAGCACATTAAGCATGAAACATGTAGAAAAATCAGATATAACCAAATACTACAATTATTCTGAGCTCGAATTCTGAACCCTGAACCGAAGTTCTGGATTTGTGTCCCCAGCAAAGTCGCAAGAGCTGTCACACCTCCTTTTTCACGCTTACTACACCCCGTAAGGGGCATAAAGGAGTTTTTTCAATTAAAGGAAAGTCGGAACGGGATTTGTTATTAAGATTTCAGAGTCGCCACTTGGGATATTAATGGTGTCCCAAGTCACCGATTGAATCCCGAACCGAGGAAATTATGACTCTGTTAACAGTCCGCGAACCAGAAATCCGAGTAAGGAATTCTGTTAATCCGGGAGAAGGTGTTAGGCATCCCGGATTTCGTGGTTCTAGCACTGTCGCTCAACTGTTGTATTTGATTTTATCTGATTTTAAAACATATTCTAACTTATGCGCCTTTTATTAGTATCCCGCTTTTATTTTTATTTTAATAAGAATTGCAACGTCGTGAAAATGCATTTCGAACCACGTCGCACCAGTGCACCCATGGTTGTCAACCCATTTCGACTCCGTTGAGATTTGAATTTGGGTCATATAAATGTGCACCCGTATTTAAGAAAGTAAGATTATTGAAAACGCGGACTAACGCGTTATTATTTTGGGAAAGGCCGTGAAATTTGCTAAACGGCCCATCTCGAAGTCTAGGTATTTTAATATAAACATTCACTGAGGGCCCCGCAATTTGTGTGTTTTGTTTGGCAGGATCCCCTCATTTTGTTATTAGAAGGCCAACCTAAAGCAACTAAGATTTTCTATTTATTATTTGTCTCTAAAAGGCCGATTAATTCACATTTATAAATTCGGGCCTCGAATTCAAGTCCGCATTCAAACAAAAGGAAATATCCTTTTAGCTTGAACCGCTACCTAATTCGAAACCCAATTTTATATTTGTGAATTAATTCCCCATATTCCTATATAATTTTATAAATAGAGTTTTGAATTATGACAACTTTTTGGGCCTTAGAATCTTGGCCCAGTCCTAGCTTCTGACACCAACTTTATAATTGGACTTCACGTGAATACCATTCACAGGAGACCAATTTACAGTAGGAAGATATCAATTCAACAAATGATGGGTTGTTACTTATATATAAAAAACAATATCTAAAAATTGAATTTCTAGTTCCAGTTCATTCACACTAATTACCTTGAATTAATCAAGTTCATCTCAATCACTACTTAAGCTTGGGCAAGGATTCAAACTCGAATTCGATTTCACCATTTGAGTCACTAGACAATTCCTTTTCATTTTTATTTTTAGCATGGACAAGAACAGGTGATTCACGTGAGATTTTATTTGAACAGACTCCTAAGATCTAATTAAACGAACTCAAAATCGAGCCATTGAACCTGCTGAACTTTACTGAACAAATTGAACTTAAACAATCATTTAAATAAATTGAATCTATTATCACTAGATATTATATTTAAACATTCCGAAGTTTGAAACAATCTATATCAGGCTGAAACAGTCCAAAACAAATCCGATCTAAGTCAATTTCCATATTCATGAGAACAAAACAATATCTAATTAATCTAGTTTACACCAACATTGGATGAGTACCACAAATTCAATAAGTTCAAACAGTCCTCACTTATACAGTCCTAATTAGAGAGATATAACATAAACAAACAAGTTTAAGCTACATAACTATCCATTATTTATTAAACTACAGTTATAAGCATCCCATGAGCACAAATCTGAAAAGTTGACTTCATTTTTCATTCCAATTTGAAACTACACCATTGTGAACTCAAGAGTGTATCTGGAATACAACGAAAAGAGGAGAAACAGGAGATCAACAGCAACTGAGGAATTAGCCCAGCAATATAGAACAACCAATAGCCCAGAGAATAAATCCAGCAATTCAGGAATGTTTAAAAACTCAAACAAACCAGCAGATTGAGTTAAATACCACTTGACATATACCCAGCTATCCCAAAATATACTAGACCTAACCAAAACTAGCTCAATTGAACCCACAACTGTTCAAACCCCAAGCCAATATGCTTCAGAAACTCCAGCAACCAAAAGAAGAGGAAAAACCAAGCAAAACTAAACCAGAAAACCAATGCAACAGTATTTTTGGGCTTTTTACAGGATATTTTATGTTTTTGGATATTTTTTGGGGAAATTAAGAGTAAAATTAAAGGTTTATACTGCAGGAATTCAGATTTGAACCTCTTTTGGTTTTTGAAACTCAAATTTGAGTTTAAACTCTTAAGAAGAGAATTTTTGGGGAAATTTATAAGCTGGAAGGTTTTTGAATTTTTTCAGAGGTTCTAAACTTGTTAGTGAAGGCGTTAGGGATGCCTTTTATAGGCAAAGAATGGGGCAGAAGATTCTAGAAGTTTTTACTCATTTTTCCTCCCTTTTAATTTCAGATTTTACTTATTAAACCTCCAATTTTTGACTTGTTCTCCAAGTTACTGCCCTAAGTTTACTAAAATCTATACTAAAGTCCTATTCTAGAAGGCCCTAGGGTGTTGTTTTAGCTATATAATACCTATACTACCCTTGCCTTAGTTTTGAATTTACCAATCTTAATAAAACTACCCTTTCCTATGCCCAAACTGCCCCTGAAAATCCCCTGAAATTACTGACACTACTAAAATTTACCAGCTATATCCAATTAACAAAACTAAAACTAACAATTACTAATAAATAAACATTAAACTTAAAGAACAAAATTAATTACTAAATTAAATCGAACAGTTACTAAACAAACTAATTATTGAACAACTACGAAATAACTACTGATTCGAAACACAAAATCAAATTATTAAAAGCATAACTAACCTTAATCAAATTACAACTAAACGAACAGATTATTACTATTAAAAGACAAGCATACACATCACAAATCTAACGGAAAATCCCACTAAACTATTAATTTGAAATAATCAAAACTAAACTAACACTTAAACACTTGAACTAACAGGAACAAAACAAAATCAAATCAGAAAATTAAAGATTTACCAATCTTAGAATAAATAGCCCTAAATGAAGAACAACAATTAACAATAAACAAAAATAGACAAACAAACTTAAACCAAAAGACTTACCAATTTGAACTTGACCACGACAAACGTCCGATTTGAGCCCCGAAATGATATTAGTCGTTTATTCTTTGCCCAGAACTGACGAACAATATTATTTCGTGGTTAAATCGAGCTTCATCCTTGTGAAAACTCAGAGAAGGGAAAGATGCCAATGCTAGGGTTCTGGACTTCAAGATCCAAAATTAAAGAGACGGGGAGAGTGTTCAAGGGTAAATGATTGGGGCCTGGTGTTAAACAGGGTATAAGGATTGTCTGGTGAGATTTTAGGGCTAAGTAGAAGCGGTGCCGCTAGGGTTCATGCCTTCCAAGGAAGATTCGAAAGATTCTGGGTGCGTTCGAAAGATACCGACCGTGGATTGGGGATGTAGGAGGAAAGGTGATGCTACAGTATTCATTTGGTGGGGGTTGGACGCCGGCGCCGCCATCAATGGCGGTGGAGAATAGGGCGGCGGCTAGGGTTTCTGGAAGAGGGGTTATGGGAAGGGGACGATAGAGAGGGGGGCGTTTATTCGGACATATATATATGGGGTGAGATTGATCTCTAGCCGTTTGATCAAATAACCTAGACGGCCAGGATCTAATCTCGACCAAACCGCATCGTTTTGGGCCAATGGTGGGACTGGACCGGGTAGGGGTTAATTTGGGCTAGGTCGATTGGGCTGATAATTTTTTAACAAGAGATGGCCCAAAATGGTCTTTGCATTAGGCAACCCTTATTGATTTTCTTCTTTTTATTTTGTTTTCTTTTCCTTGTTTTCTTATTTATCTCAATTTTTATTTCTATCTTTTGTCCTTTTTTTTATTTTATAAATGCTGAAATAAAATTCAAAAATATATTGACACTAAAAGTATTTCCTAATTTCCAAAACACAAATTAACACAAATTTAAACTAAAATGTAAAAAGTACCATTTTTGTTATTTTTCTATTTGTAAACAATTTTACCCACTAATTAATCCTAAAAATACGAATTTAATTCCCAAACAAATGCAAAGTATATTTTTGTATTTTTCATATGGATTAAAATGCACAAATAAAAATGCAAACAATTAACAGAAAAATAACACAAAATTCACAAAATTGCAAAATAATGAAAGAAATCATTTGTTTGAACTTTTTAGGAATAATTCATATATAGGGAAAAAATCACGTGTTCATAGATATCTCATCAGATCATACTCCAAAGTTTCTGATTGTCGCCCAATAAGAAGTTGCAACAAATTCTTATTTTCCTCGATCGGAAAGAAATAGCTATTTTTATATTCCAACATCTAAGATTCTTGTGTTAAAGTTGGAACCAAATATATTAATATTTGAAACATTCCTCAATGTTAAACTTGTAATAATAGAGTTTTCATTTGTAGCATAGCAATTAATTACTAATATATATATACATGGTTACCATTCTTGAATTTTAGCAGGTATTTTGAACTGACTTTTGCTTTTTAAAAGCAAATGATTCAACTAGAATTAGGAAAGGTCATGGAAAGACAATGGAAAAAGGTCTTGAGAAAATGAAGAAGTCTATAGGAAGAAAGATGGTTATAGAAATTGTCACGACCCAAAATCTACTAAGGGCCGTGATGGCGCCGGACACTACTGTCAGGCAAGCCAACCAAATTACTGAATTCAAATCTCGTTTTACAACTTTTGAAATCCAGGAATTTCTTTCAAATTTAGCAATTTTAAAAGATAATAGTCTCAAATCAAATTTAAATGATAAATAGTTATAGAAAATACTTCAAACCATCCCAGAACCTGATGTCACAAGTGCATGAGAATCTATTGACAAGGAAATAAAATACAACACCCGTCCGGAATACAGTAGACGGGAAGTAAATACAGTATACTGGAAGGGACTGCTCTAGTTGCGGCCGTCTCGAATAATGCGGCTCACCTAGTCCCAGAATCATCCTTGCTGCTACGCCAAGTAGACCGCTAGAGTTACATATACCTGTGCAACAAAAATGCACAAAAGTATAGTATGAGTGCGTAAACAATATGTACTCAATGAGTATCCCGCCTAATCTCGAAGAAGTATAAACGAGAGGTCGACTTCAACACTTGCTAGAGGTCAAATAAAAATATACCAAAAATTTGAGGAAATCATGGATTTATATAGTAGTTCTAACTCATGAAGTTGGAAAACAGGTAAACACCTTTAATAAATAATAAAGAATTTTCAAGGTTTACTTTTCATTATCTTATCAATTTATCTCAAGCCATGAAAGGCAATATCAACATTAAAAATTCTCAGGCAACAATGTATATCATGCGCAAATCATGTCGATGTCTACGGCCCGCTCCAACAGAAATATAAACTGTGCACTGCCGAGGGTCGAACTGCTCGAACCATATATGCATCTATTACCTCGCTCGTGAACTATCCATGTGATGCGGTCAACATAAAATAAATAATCACCCTACTCACGAATCAATCATGCGACGCAGGTTCACATAAAAATACATGCTCAAATAGCCAATTAGGGATTTATCGGGGAGCATTTGTCCAATTAAAAGCCAGTCCTCTTTTTCACAATTTAAGAAATTAAAGTTTAATCCTTTTTAAAATTCATTTACTAATTCAATGCGATCTAAGCAATCCAAGCTATCAATGAGCTTACAATTAATCCAAGTATAGCATACTTTTGGGTCCTAACTACCCAGATAATAGCATAATAGTAGCTACGAACGGACTCTCGTCACCTCGTGCGTACCTAGCACCCACAAATAGGAGCACATAATCAATTATTTTACCTATGGGGATAATTCCCTCTTACAAGGTTAGAAAGGAGACTCACCTCGCTCCGAAGATCCATAACCGGCATTCCATGCCCTTCCGAAGACTCGAATCGATGCACAACACTCCAAAACTAGCCAATAATTATGTAAATCCATTAATATATGCTAAATTTGTTAGTTTTCACACTGTTGCATATGTTGAGAAATGATAAACCAGATAGGGCATGTATGGCCATATGGGAGGTACTCATTATAATCCAGTTTATAGCAATTCCTAACCCCGATCGAAAAGTTAACAAAAATGCCCTTGGGCCCATGTGCCCGGAATCCAAAGTTTTTTGAAAATAAAAATAACCCATGAACTCACGAACTCAATTATATCGTTTTTTCTTAATTTCATCCCCAAAAACGTGGCTAAATTCCAAGAATACTAATTCCCTAGGTTTTCCCTCAAACCCCAAGTTTTTCTACAAAATTCATGCTTAAATCCATATATAATTAATGTGTTTAACTCAAAATAAGTGGGAGTAACTTACCTTATCATTGATGAATAAAATCCTCTCTTGAAACCCCTCCAAGAATCGCCCAAGCTAAGAAAATATGAGAGGAAATGGCCAAAATCCAACTTTAAAAACCCCTCTGCCTTCAGCTATTTTTGCACCTACGGTCCTTTGACTGCTTCTGCGGTTCCGCAGGTGCGGTCCAAATACCGCTTCTGCAGTTCCCATCAAGCTCCTCTTTTTCGCTTCTGAAGCTCCCCCTCCGCAGGTGCGGTCCCGCATCTGCGGAAAAATGACCGCATCTGCGGTCCCAGCCTAGCCGCCCCATTCCGCTTCTGCGATGCCTCTACCGCAGGTGCGGTCCCGCTTCTGCAAAAATTTGACCGCATATGCGGTCCCTTCTCTTCAAGCCCAAAACCGCTTCTGCGATTGAAGTGCCGCATTTCGAGCAGACAAGCCTTAGAGCCCAATTCCAACATCCGGAATTCTCTGCCAAGCCTGTTTCCAACATACGATCACCATATCAATTACTAAATGCTATACCCAAACATGACTGCATAATTTTGCTGAACTCGCACCTTGTATCACTTTGCTCGCCGGCCCACAATAACATTTTCTGATCAACTTAGTCAAAATTCCATGAACCTAATGCTCCCATTTCACCTCATGACCGACATAGGTCTTACTCCAACTCTTACAATACCGCCATGATGGGAGAGATGTCCAGAAATTCATAACCAACTGCCGAATCAACAATTCATTGGGTATATACTCCTGTCAAGAACCATCACAGCATTCTGGGTCGAATAATGGCCTTATCTCCTTAATGTACTTCATATACTCGGATTGCACGGATCTTAAAACCAATAACCTCNCCCCCCCCCCATGATCAAAAGTCTCAACTGATGCCATAATGTGCCAATAGGCTACCGATTCGAACGCGATATAAGGAAGAAGAAGAATGAACTATGAAAAGGATATCCAATTACCCCGCTCGCGAATCATACATGCGACGCGGGTTCATAGCTAATGCGAGCTTTCCTCCAAAAAATAGGAAATGAAACACATAAAGCCAGATATAGGTAACTATACTCAGCATCATACTGTTGCGGCGCACAACCCGATCCAAATAACACACCCATGGCGACGTGCCACCCGATCCACACGTAGATCTCACATAAGGAGATGCACATCGAGCAAAATTTTCTCATTACAACAAAATACCGAATATCGGTCATAAGCATGCTAAGTGCATAATTATATTTCTGAGTGAACATATAATTCTATAAGCTACAAAACTCGAGCACAACTGAGGTGCGATATACAATGTGAATCTCAAGAGCCATTTTGCTCATATAACATCATTTCTACGTGGATCCTCATCACATAAGCAATTCACCAAGCCGTCTCACAACTCGCAGGGCGCAATACATCATTACATGAAAATGCTAACGACCACATAACACCCCGACCATTCTTCCATAAGGAGCGCTTTGCTGAAATGAACATAATTGGCCTGACATAGAGCCCATATCCACATTTATATCCATCCACCGACCTTAAGTCGATTCTGATCGTATCAAACTAAGCCAATAACCCTTCGAAGGTCCATGCTAATTTCCCTCTTCTCATAACACACAAGAACACCCGTCATAACCGGAGTACTCATCCACAGTCCACAATTCAGTAACTGAGTGCCCTCCAAGCATATATTCTCAATTTATCGATATCATCACAAATCTCCATACTGGGGTTAAATCTTTAATCAATTAAGTGACCACATGTCACACTTATACAATCTTCCTGTGGGACGCGCTCCCACAACCTTTCGAAACACATAACAGGTCCGTACATCCCAACCACCGGCCTTACCAACACTGAAAATCGATCAAGAATCATTAACTATGATACAAGCCCTTCATACAGAACACCGATCTCAGGTGACGCTGAAAACAATACCAACTTACTTTAAACATCGAAACTCCTTTCCTGCTCACCCGAGCTTGTGACATCCTTGTCCGCACCGAACTGCCACCTTGATTCTCACTTCAAATTCCATACTACTCACTGTGCCCGACATGCCAATGTACGATAGAACATGATTCTTATCATAACTCTGGAACCACTAATAGGTCCACACTTCATCATATAAAAGCTTTTCACTGAACTCACTTCAGAAGAAACATAGCAACACACAGGCAAATTCTTATAATCGTAGAATATGCAAACATCTAGGTAATGGTCCAAGGAACCATAGCCCTTCCGGAATCCGCTTCCACATAACAAGCCATAATAAAAGAATGCTTCTGAATAATATCAATTAAAGCGGCTGACAAATCTCATACACACCATCACAAATCACTTGCATAACTTGATAACACGAAAGGATCTGATCTCCACCACTAATATTCCAACTCAATTGTGGCCAACCAAATCTATCTTCATCCAATTTATCCTTGATTGCCATCGAGACAATAATAACTCCATCCAACACTTACCATCCTCTATCCGCACTCATCCCGAGTGACCTTGAACCGCGTCTAAATCCCGCGAACTTTTTTCACACCTCTTAATTGCCACATCACAAGCCCAAAACATCATAGAACAGTCTGTATCCCTTCTAATAGGCTGCTAACGAGCTTGATTCTTACCCATAACTATACGCTCAAAATCATTAGGCATCACACCTCATCTTGTGAACTTACCATTACCGTTGTTGAGAGCCACCCGCTCTGACTTGGCCCCGAATATAATCAACTCCATGAGTCTTCCATCACATGAATACCCCCTTGGCGAAGAACCCGTCAAATCACTTCCCTTGGAACCCGCATCTATACAAGGCAAAATCCTGAATCTTTCCTTAAGTCTGAGCATGGGCCAATAGGGCCAACGATAGCCCACCTTTAATACTTCCTTTGCCCAATTTACCACTTATGGCCCTTTCCCATAGCTGAAATAGCCCATCGATATGCTAATAGCCAAAAATCTCGCAAGTAGTTAACCATGCAACCCAATCATAAGTGGTGGGACTTTCCCACTTATCCTGAAGCCATTATTTCACAAATCTGGAATTCACCCATCCTATTTATCTCTTATTGACATAACCCTGCGCAATCAACTACCAAAGTTCTCGAAATATTTCTGTAAAACCCATTCTTATATTCTGACTCATCGAACATATTTGCACAACCGATCTCTTTGCTATATAACCGATAGAATTCTTCGCAGAAACCTCGCCAACCACGCGACCACTACGCTGATCACTTGGGTAACCCACCTATAAAAGCTCTCCCCGACATCTTCCAGCGCTGCTGCACGGGGTACAATCACTACGACATCAATAACCCATCCTGAGTCTGAGCTCACTCTCCAACTGCACAGGTCCATTTACCCCCATGGACATCATTTAATGTGCGGCAACATCCTTCCAATTCAAAGTTATGTTGCATCCTTCTTCATTTAAGCGGCTCCTTCCCGTTATATTAAATCTTTTGTCGTACAAGAATCCCTACTTCAAATTAGATCCGTAGACCCCAATAACCAAGCACTAATATTCTCAAATCACTCCAGACCCTTCTTAAGGTATGTGGTCATCCCACTGCAAAGCCCATACGCAACTCCGCCACTCTCCCACTTTGGCGCGACCCATCCCCTTAATCGACTACTCGACCTTCGCTTCATATACCTGACCTTTTTATAATTTTAAACACCGCCTGACGCTTCCCACATGTCCTTCCTCGTCCTTTGATATTTAGTGGCTATCTTAAATAAAATCTAACTTCGTGGCACTTGAACCCACCATTGCTGCTAACTTTAAGCCTTTCTGAAAGTCATCTTTATCAAACCGTCAATATTAGAAATACTGATTAAATCCTTAACCACCGCACCTTGCTATATCCGATAGTTGCATCTCTAATAGTATTTCGCAATATCTTGCCCAAAAGGTGAATTGTAGCAGATCATAACACCGACAAACTTAGTACGTTCCATTAGGGCAATGACACCCCATCACAGAAGAAAGCTCCACCACGCTTGTAAATACCAAGTCTCATTACTTCCACCAGCCTACACCTGACCATCCTTAGTCCAATTGCGTTTTCCCTACCGGGAATAAAATATTGAATCTCTTAATTATGCACTGAGTAAACCTCCCTTGAAGTCATTCACTGCCCCAATACATAGACAAATATCCTACCATTATAACAATACTGCCGAATGATTGTTCATAAGAATCATGGCAACTTGTGCCTAACCTCAGAGCTCTCAGAGGTACTGCTACTGAGCTTGAAACAATAAAATACCCTTCAACAAGGAGATGATAATAGTCCAATCAACTATACCGGGAGAAATACCCCGCACCACATTCGTAGTGCCATTACAACTCTTCAATTCTTGATTTATAACAAGCTCTTCGTGTCTCATAAGATTGAGTGGGAAAGAAATAAAGGCATAAGCCTCACAGGAATCAAATCGCACGAAAAGGAATCAAGAAGGGAAGTACTCCTAACAGTCCTGTAGTTTCTCGAGGATAAGTACAGACATCTCCGTACCGATCCGCGAGACTCTACTAGACTTTCTCATGACTCGTCAGACCCTAGGAACCTAGTGCTCTGATACCATGTTGTCACGATCCAAAATCTACAAAGGGTCGTGATGGCGCCGGACACTACTGTCAGGCAAGCCAACCAAATTACTTAATCCAAATCTCGTTTTAAAAGTTTTGAAATCCAGGAATTTCTTTCAAATTTAGCAATTTTAAAAGATAATAGTCTCAAATCGAATTTAAATGATAAGCAGTTAATATAAAATACTTCAAACCATCCCAGAACCCGGTGTCACAAGTGCATGAGCATCTATTGACAAGGAAATAATATACAACACCCATCCGGAATACAGTAGACAGGAAGTAAATACAGTATACTGGAAGGAACTGCTTTAGCTGTGGCCGTCTCGAATAATGCAGCTCACCTAGTCCTAGAATCATTCTTGCTGCTACGCCCAGTGGACCGCTAGAGTTACATATACCTGGCAACAAAAATGCACAAAAGTATAGTATGAGTACGTAAACAACTTGTACTCAATGAGTATCCCGCCTAATCTCGAAGAAGTAGAGATGAGAGGTCGACTTCAACACTTGCTAGAGGTCAAATAAAAATATACTAAAAATGTGAGGAAATCATGGATTTATATAGTAGTTCTAACTCACGAAGTCGGAAAATAGGTAAACACCTTTAACAGATAATAAAGGATTTTCAAGGTTTACTTTTCATTATCTTATCAATTTATCTCAAGCCATGATAGTCAATATCAACATTAAAAATTCTCAGGCAACAATATATATCATGCGCAAATCATGCCGAGGTCGATGGCCCGCTCCAACAGAAATGTAAATTGTGCACAATCGAGTGCCGAACGCCTCGAACCATAGATGCATCTATTACCCCGTTCGCGTACTATCCATGCGACGCGGTCAACATAAAATAAACAATCACCCTGCTCGCGAATCAATCATGCGATGCGGGTTCACATAAAAATACATGCTCAAATAGCCAATTAAGGATTTATCAGGGAGCATTTGTCCAATTAAAAGCCAGTCCTCTTTTTAACAATTTAAGAAATTAAAGTTTAATCCTTTTTGAAATTCATTTACTAATTCAATGTGATCTAAACAATCCAAGCTGTCAATGAGCTTAAATTAATCCAAGTATAGCATGTTTTTGGGTCCTAACTACCCGGACAATAACATAATAGTAGCTACGCACGGACTCTCGTCACCTCGTGCGTACGTATCTCCCACATATAGGAGCACATAATCAATTATTTCACCTATGGGGACAATTCCCTCTTACAAGATTAGAAATGAGACTCACCTCGCTCCGAAGATCTTTAACCGGCATTTCACGCCTTTCCGAAGACTCTAGTCGATGCACAACGCTTCAAAACTAGCCAATAATTATATAAATCTATTAATATATGCTAAGGTACTCATTATAATCCAATTTATAGCAATTCCTAACCCTGATCGAAAAGTTGACAAAAATTCCCTCGGCCCCACGTGCCCGGAATCAGAAATTTTTCGAAGATAAAAATTATCCATGAACTCACGAACTCAATTATATGATTTTCTCTTAATTTCATCCCCAAAATCGTGGCTAAATTCCAAGAATACTAATTCCCTAGGTTTTCCCTCAAACCTCAAGTTTTTCTACAAAATTCATGCTTAAATCCATATATAATTTATGTGTTTACTCAAAATAGGTGGGGGTAACTTACCTTATCATTGATGAAGAAAATCCTCTCTTGAAACCCCTCCAAGAATCGCCCAAGCCAAGAAAGTATGAGAGGAAATGGCCAAAATCCGACTTTTAAAACCCCTCTGCCTTCAGCTATTTTCGCACCTACGGTCCTTTGACCGCTTCTGCGATTCCGTAGGTGCAGTCCAAATACCGCTTCTGTAGTTCCCATCAAGCTTCCCTTTTTTGCTTCTGTGGCTCCCCCTCCGCAGGTGCGGTCCCGCATCTGCGGAAAAATGACCGCATCTGCGGTCCCAGCCTAGCTGCCTCGTTCCGCTTCCGCGATGCCTCTACCGCAGGTGCGGTTCCGCTTCTGCAAAAATTTGACCGCATCTACAGTCCCTTCTTTTCAAGCCCGAAACCGCTTCTGTAGTTGAGGTGCAGCATTTGCGAACCCGCATCTGCGATCCAAAAACCACATATGCGGTTATAACAGCAACCAACAAACCTCAGCCTCCAAAAATCTCATTTTTGATCTGTTAACCACCTGGAATCCACCCGAGGCCCCCGGGACCTCAATCAAACTTACCAACCAATCCCAAAACACGTTACTGACTTGCTCGAGGACTCAAATCATATAAAACAACGCCAAAACAACGAATCGACCTCCAATTCAAGCTTTATGAACTTTATAATTTCAAACTTCTACTTTTGATGTTTAAACCTATCAAATCACGTCCGATTGACCTCAAATTTTGCACGCAAGTCAGATTCGACATTACGGACCTACTCTAATTTTTGGAATCTGATTTCGACCCGGATATCAAAAATTCCACTTCCAGTCAAACTTCTCAAAACCTTCAATTTTCTATCTTTAACCAAATGACTTCAAAATGACCTATGGACCTCCGAATTCACTTCCGATCGTGCCCCCAAATCCAGAATCACCATACGGAGCTATTCACAGTCTCAGAATCTCAAACAGACATCAATAACACTAAAATGCACTTCAAGCCAAACTTATGAAATTTCTTCTAAAATGCTAACTTCCACAATAGGCGCCAGAACACTCCCAGGTTATCCAAAACCTGAACCGGGCATACGCCCAAGTCCGAAATCATCATACAAACTTGGTGGAACCTTCGGATCCCAATTCTGAGGTTTTTTACTCAAAAATCCCGTCCTAGTTAATTATTTCAACTTTAAGCTTCTGAAATGAGAATTCTCTTCCCAAACCAACCTCGAACTTCCCGAAATTCAATTCTGACCATGCGTATAAGTCATAACACCTGTAAAGAAGCTACTCATGACCTCAGACTGTTGAATGACATGCTAGAGCTCAAAATGACCGGTCGGATCGTTACACAAATCCCAATTGGTAAAGGAAGGCCAGTTGAGGCAATTCCATCAGCAAGCTATCAAATGAGTTAGGAATTATTGCTTGCAACTTTCTTTCGCTTCCAAACAAGTGGAAGCAACTCACAAGAGAGGATAAGGATGCAGCATTAATTAGATGCCATGTAAGGATTTTATATTTTGGTAAATTTTATTACATTGTAAATATGTTAGATTTTAATCTTTTTCGAGCAAAGGAAATTTTGATTGTTTTGTGAGTGTCTTCAAAACTTCTCATTTTATAGGAGAAATTTGAAATTAACTTGGATGAGTATTACACCAAAGATAGCTATGAGTGTTGGGGTTAAAGTGGTGGTGTGAATGGGAAATGAGGGAAGAAGGTGAAAAGGCAACATTAGCTTTTGCACTTTGTCCCTCATTGGTTAAAGACAAGTATTTTGTTCGGTTTAAATATAGAAGCACTTCCTTAAGCTCTTAGAAAGAGATAAGAGGAAGGGGCCTCGTGCCGCCGTCGTCGTCGCTCGCTCGGCTCGGCTTCGGCTTCGGATTTGGATTCGGATTCGGATTCGGATTCGGTCAATTGATATGATTGATTGATAATTTTTTGGACCAATAAAATGAAATTAATTAATTAAATATTAATATTTTATATTAATATGACCGTTATTAATTAATTATTTCGTCTTTAATTTTTTGAATCTTCCCGCGTTAATTAAACAGCCATTTGAAAGGCTGTCTTTCACGAATAGCCACCTGCAAATATGAAAAGCCACTTTCGCACCCTTTCAATCCAAATTCGTTGGCTATAAATATCTGGCCTTTCCTTCAGAATTTTTTCACTCCGAAAAATTTCTGCTTCTTCTTCTTTCTGCATCATTACTTTAAAACAAAGTAAGTTCTGTTCTTCGTGTGGTTTGCTCCATTATTTTGAGTTCGCCGATAACTTAGTGGTTTGAAGTGCCGCTACCGCTAAGTTGGAACTTCCGTTCTATCCTGGGAAGAATTTATCCGTCAACCTTGGGCAACAGTGAGGGGATAAGATTCTTTAAGGACACACAAGAAACTTGTGGGCTCGGAACATAATTCTGTCCATTTCTGTTCTTTTTATTTTCTGGTTTCGTCACTTCTAAAGTTTTACTAACAAGCTTAAAGAATCTTATTTATATATATCAGTGTTATTCTGATTGTTAAAGTGTCTGAAACCTTCGTCGTTTACTTAACAGTTTTTGAAGAATAATCTCTTCATTCTGTTAAAATCAGTTTGAAGAATAATCTCTTCACTGTGATCAATCTGTTTGAAGAATAATCTCTTCACAGTGATAAAATCGGTTTGAAGAATAATCTCTTCACTGTGTTGTCTTGGTTTGAAGAATTAAATACTTCACCATTTACTAAATCTGTTTGTGTCATATTGACAGAAATGGCTAACGGAGAGGAACAAAGTGATTCTGCTGCGACTGTTATTGTTCCTAGCCGTCCTACTGCACCTGCAACGGCTATGCCACCAGCGGAAAAGCCGGAAAAATTTTCGGGTATAGACTTTAAGAGATGGCAGCAAAAGATGTTCTTTTATCTAACTACTCTAAGTCTACAAAGGTTCATTCAAGAGGATGTTCCAGTCGTGCCTGAAGGAACCCCTGACAACGAGCGCTTCCTTGTTATTGAGGCTTGGAAGCACTCTGATTTCCTGTGCAAAAACTATATTCTAAGTGGGCTAGAAGATGGCTTGTACAACGTTTATAGCGTCATGAAAACATCAAGAGAATTATGGAATGCTCTTGAAAAGAAGTACAAGACAGAAGATGCTGGATTAAAGAAGTTTGTGGCCGCCAAATTTCTGGAGTTTAAAATGATTGATGGTAAATCAGTTATAACACAAGTTCAAGAACTGCAAGTTATTGTTCATGACCTCCTTGCTGAAGGTACAAAACAAATTAATATTTTTATTCAAGATATTAATTATTGTACTAATTATAAATTTATGATTGAAGGTATGGTCATAAATGAGGCGTTTCAAGTTGCGGCATTTATTGAAAAGTTGCCTCCGCTATGGAAGGACTTTAAGAATTACTTGAAACATAAGCGCAAGGAAATGACGCTTGAAGACCTTATTGTTCGTCTATGGATTGAAGAAGACAACAAGGCTGCTGAGAAGAAATCTCGTGTAATAATGGGGGCTAATGTTGTTGAGGAAGCTTCAACAAGTAGAAAGAGGAAGAAGCTGTCTGGATCAAAGAATTATCCAAATAAGAAAAGGTTCAAAGGTAATTGCCACAACTGTGGTAAGGTTGGACATAAGTCTAATGAATGTCGTGCACCAAAGAAGAACAAAAAGAAAAGTCAAGCGAACATGATTGAGAAGAATGATGAAATCGATGACTTATGTGCCATGTTTTCAGAATGCAACTTAGTCGGAAATCCTCGAGAATGGTGGATTGACTCAGGAGCAACTCGACATGTTTGTGCTAACAAAGAGTTGTTAAATTCTTATGATCCCGCTGGACCTAATGAGACAGTGTTTATGGCAAACTCCGCTACTGCAAAAATCGAAGGAACAGGCAAAGTGGCTTTGAAGATGACTTCTGGAAAGATTGTGACCTTAAAGGATGTTCTTCATGTTCCTGAAATGCGGAAGAATTTAGTCTCAACATCACTTCTAGTCAAGAATGGATTTAAATGTGTTTTTGTTTCTGACAAAGTTGTACTTAGTAAGAATGAAATGTACGTAGGAAAAGGTTACCTAACAGAGGGCCTTTTTAAGCTCAATGTAATTGCCATTGATATGAATAAAATTTCTGCTTCTTCTTACTTGTTTGAGTCAAATAATTTATGGCATGAACGTTTAGGTCACGTCAATTTTAAAACTTTGCGAAAAATGATTAATTTGGAAGTACTACCTAAGTTTGAATGCAATAACTCAAAATGTCAAATATGTGTGGAATCAAAGTATGGTAAGCATCCTTACAAGTCAGTTGAAAGGAATTCAAATCCTTTAGACTTAATTCACACGGACATTTGCGATATGAAGTCAATACCATCTCGCGGTGGGAAAAAGTATTTCATAACTTTCATTGACGACAGTACTAGATATTGCTATATTTACTTACTTAATAGTAAAGATGAAGCAATAGACGCATTCAAACAGTACAAAAATGAAGTTGAAACGCAATTAAATAAAAAGATCAAAATGATAAGAAGTGATAGAGGCGGCGAGTATGAATTTCCTTTTGAAGAAATATGTTTGGAAAATGGCATTATTCACCAAACGACTGCCCCTTACTCACTGCAATCTAATGGAATTGCAGAAAGAAATAATAGAACATTAAAGGAAATGATGAATGCCCTATTAATTAGCTCTGGTTTGCCTCAGAACTTGTGGGGGGAAGCTATTCTTACAGCTAACCAAATACTGAATCGAGTTACCCATAGCAAAACACAATCCATTCCATATGAAAAATGGAAAGGAAGGAAGCCCAACTTAAATTATTTTAAAGTGTGGGGATGTTTAGCTAAAGTATAAGTTCCTAAACCCAAAAGGGTAAAAATTGGACCAAAAACCGTTGATTGCATTTTCATAGGATATGCAACAAATAGTAAGGCATATCGGTTTTTGGTTCATAAATCAGAAAATTCCGACATTCATAATAATACGGTTATTGAATCAGATAATGCTGAATTTTTTGAAGGCATTTGTCCGTATAATATGAAATGTGAGTCATCTAATGAAAAATCTAAGCGACATCGGGAAGAAGAAAAGGAAGATACATTTAATGAGGAAAATCCAAGACGTAGTAAACGTCAAAGGACAGCTACTTCCTTTGGACCAGATTTTCT